>CAKNXH010079192.1:0-19313 GCA_932178445.1 Andricus quercusramuli | reverse complement strand
TATGCGACAACCGGGGGCTCTTCCGGTTTCGGTTTTGTCGGTCCTTGCCGCCGCTGCAGCCGCGGCCGCAGCTCAAGCGCCCCCCACCTACTATCATCCAGCGGCCCCTGCACCCCCGCCCCCACCGCCGACACAGGATCCCGTCCAGCCTGATCGACCCATCGGTTACGGGGCCTTTGGAGTTGTCTGGTGAGTTTCAAACGTTTCGAATATATGTTGATGCTGATGTTTCGCAGAAGTGAACAGTTTCGTGTTATAAAGGATTTACGTCCTTGAAACACAAAATGCTTTTACGGTAGTTGTGGCGGAACAATTCATGTATCTGGAAAGAAAACCATTTTCTGTGATTTTAAAAATTGAAATATCAGTCATGCTTTATAAAATAATAATTATTTTGTAAGAAGAAAGTTTAAGACTTACGACAAATAATTATTTTAACAATAGTCACTGATTTTTTTCTTACTTAATCGCTGCTTGCCACTTTTTCAAAAATGCTGGCACTTTAATAAATCCTTGCTTTTTTTCGTTGAAAACATTGCCTACAACTATACTGTTTTCAATTTTGAAAATACTTCAATTATGTTCAAATATACTCATTTCATTAAAAAGCGTTCTCTTTCAAAAAAAATTTGTAAGTAAAAGTAAGCCATCAATTGTTCCAATACAACCATTTTTCATCATCAAAAATTATTCATTAACAACTATTTTTTCAGAAATCTGATTTTTGGCCCAACTACAAAAAAGTGTTTTTAAATTTTTGCAAATGCTACCCTCTAAATATCCTCTCCTTCTGGTGAAAAATATTGCCATACATTTTCTTTTATTTTCGAAAAATTGTTTATATTTTCCGCTAGGTGGTTTTAGGTCTAAAAATGAATTGTCTTGTTCTCAATTTTTAATATATAAATAAAAATTTTCTTTTTAAAAACTTCTTTCACTCCTAAAACGTATTTCTTATTTATCTTGTATCTGAAGTTCCGAACGTTCAAACTTCAAATGAACGAAATATTTTTCCCCATTTCTATTTTACCCACATAAATATTGTTCCATCTGCAATTTAAAATATGCATTATAACTCTGTTGTTATAATAAATTATTTCCAATATAAATAAACATGCTAATAATAACAAAATAGAATCAACATTATTACTTCTAAACTATTTTCATAACACTCGGATTTAATAACACCCAGTTTAATTTTTGGAAATTATCATCCAAATCATTATGGAAAATGTGTAATGCAGCTTAATTATACCCCATCAGAAGAGTTTAACTATCTAAAGTCTAGACAAAAATAACTATAAGAGTAAGATAATGCTTTATAGTAGATACCTATGCTACTATCATAGAGAACGAATACAAAATCTCTTTTTACAAGAAAAAAGATATGTATGCACAATAGATCCACACGAGACATGGAGATTTAAAATATCATTTACAATAAAAACGATTGAATAATAGAGGGAAATATTTTTTGTTAGATGAAAATAGCGCTTGGTACGCAAGCTGATGATCCTATTAACCATATATACATAATTGAATTGTAGATTCAGCTGTATCTATATGAAATGCCCCGCGCAATGATAACATCGATCACAGGGTGGCTACTTTGTAACCCGACAACTCCGAGAAATGGCGGTGAATTTATTTTTTAACTGGAATTTTTTTAAATATTAGTAGAAAAGCCAGTTTATATTCCATGCAATTATATGATTTGGAGCTGGTTAATTTCTGAACTTTAAAAAGTTGTACACGATTGCAATAAATAATGCTAAGTGGCGCGTGTATATTATCGAAGTATCAATACGTAATTTCAATTTTATTGAGTTCCGACAGCAAATGCCAATTACAGGGTTCACTATTGCTAATACACTCAGAAGAAAACTTTTCTTGAACCAAACAAACTGTTTTGTTGGATGTACATGAAAATTTGGTTAAATTAAACAAATTTTTGCTGATTCGATAAAATATTTGATTGACCTAACCATTTTTCTTGGTTGAATCAACCAAATACTCCAACTAGCAAAAGATTTTGTTGAAACCACCAAAAAATTGAGTTGGGTCAACCAAATATTTTGTTGTCCATATAATAACCAAATTCTATGGTTGAACCAACAAAAATATTGTTGATTCAACCAAATCGTTTTCTGAGTGTACATATAGGATAGATTCAATATCACAGCATACTCAGCATAACTCAATTCACTATCTTCTACTCAGTACAAATTTTTCCGCTAGTGTAAAAAATCTTACGAACGTACAATTAATTAAATCAAAAGTTTCGCTGTGACTTAAACAGAAATCGTTCATTCTTAAACACATTCCATACACCGGCGAGTTATATAATAAATTTATCTTCTATGTGATATAAATTCCTTCTTACACATTATTGTAAAGAGCCGAGAAAAATACGAGACTTTTTAGCCCCATTTTACGGTACAATTTGAGAACTATTCAGTTTCTTTTTGAAAAAAAAATCACCCAAAAAAAGGTAATCCGAAAATGATGAAATCTTGCACTCCATCAAAGGTTAAGCTCTAAATATCTTCGTTGCTTTCGTGTTTTTTTGTGCATAATTTACTGTTTCTTCTAAGTTTTAATAATTAAGAATTTTTTTGTACCTAGACTAGTACATATTAGTGATATCACATTTTCCTGTGTGCAGGAATTTAGTGCTAATCAAGTGCTCTGGATTTGTGCTATGCACAAAATCCAGATATTTTTTCTTACCAAAACTACTAGTAAGGGGTCGTGCATAAATTATGTAACACTTTTTGGGGGGAGGGGGGGTCTAGCTTAGTATTACATAGTGGTGAAAAACTACAGGGAAAAGTCGGAAAAAGCGTTACATTGGGGGGGGGGGGGGGTCAAAATGGTCGGAAAATTGCGTTACGTAATTTATGCACGACCCCTAATGCTGGCTTCAGCTGAATCTGGTATCTGAAACTAGGAAATTATTAGTGGTAAGCGATGTGAAACCAGCAATTCTACATGTTTTTGACTAAAGTTACCGGACACAAAATGTAGTTATTGCGGCATATATTAGCACTAAATTCCCGCGCAAAGGAGAATTTGATATCACTATTAGTTTCCGAGTTTCGCATACCGGAGTTGTGGCTTCGGCTAAAGTGAGCTTTACTACATGTTTCTGACTTAAATTACCAGGCAAAAAAATTTAGTTTTTTCGGAATATATTAGCACTAAATAAGCACTACATTCCCGCGCAAAGGAGAATTCGATAACACAAATAGTTTCCGAGTTTCACATGCCAGAATCAGCTGAAGCCACACTTTTGAAGCGTTATTAAAATCTTAGTCTTACATTGTTTAATTAATACTTTTCTCATAAGGTTCATTTTTTAGCAGAATTTGCAGAATTTGAGCCTTCTTAAATTTTTTATATTGAAATATATTAAATTTCTCTTTGAAATTCCTGATTTTGGAGGTTTTGTCCATTTTCGCGGATTACGAATAATAACTTGAAGTTGGCTTTTGTTATGCGACTAATTAGTAAATTCAAATTTTTCCCAGGCACATCATAAAAGCCAACTTAAAACTAGTCTATACCACATTTAACCGAATCTCAAAGTAACAATCCCTCGGGCTTTTTTGAAAATAGATATTTTTGTTAAAAAAGGCTCAAGCTCAACGACAAAAATTTGCAGGGAATGACGAATTTCAAAGTGCAATATATTTCAGCATCAAAAATGGAAAATTTGTTATTGATGACTTTGTGAACCAGAAAAAGTGCTAAAATATTTTTTCATTTATATAAGAAATAATTTATTATTAATGAAATAGAATTTCGGAACTTCAAGTACTTTATGTTTTAGTTGTTATTAAAACAAAATTTTCGCCCATTATTTCATATTAAGTTTTTCTCATTTCTATTATTATTATACCATTAAGTTATCTCGGTCGGGGTAGGCGTGACTCGCTCGGTTGGTAAATAGTAGCGTTGGGATAGAATTTTCGTATTATTTATTTATATAACTCATTCGTTCCGCAACACTGCTCCGACCCAGGTTGCTGATCAATCTCCCTAGAGATTACCCCAAGTGAAGAGCTTCACATGGTTGTTACCCCACTCGGGCCCATTAGTATCCAAGGTCTTTTGTTTCAGGCGTCATTCACTCTACTCCCATTCTTTTTATGGACTATTTGTCGCCACACTTTTCTATCCTAATGCAGATAAATCTGAAATTTGTATGTAACTTTGCATTTTATTAATCAAATTTCTGAATAAAAATGAAGTAATTTGATAAATTAATGTCATAAATGAGTGCAAAAACATTGAATTTTATTATAGTGGAGTATCAAAATTTTAATAAATTAATTGGCAACTTTGGCGAAATAAAATGGAATTACCTTTTGCTCTTTCAGAAAATGAGGGTTCCAGGAAAATTGACGGCCCGGATCAAATAATCAGTTCTAACTTTTTAACCCCACCCCTACTCTAGGGGCCAGAAAGTTATAACCGGTTCTTTCATCCGGACACTGAATGGTTGGTTACCCCCTTATGTTTTGCCACCCTTCATATAAAGTCCGGTATTCTGATGGGATCAAAAATCGCGGATGGAATAGATTGTATCTAAGTATGTAGATCTAGGCGAAATCAGGTTTTCAAGTGAGAAAAGTTAGGCCTAGGTTCTAGATCTATATCATGTCCAGGTTACGATCTTTGGACATGAGTTCAAGATTCGTCCCGCCTTCCTTGGAGAAGGATGACTTGTCCCGTAAGGTTTGTCGGTGCAGAAGTACGTGAGGAGGTGGTTGCATATAAATCACAAGTGTTACAAGCATAGGCGAAACTCCTCCATAGTATTGTATGTGTACACTGTACTTTATACATTGTACTGTATGCAATACTACATAATAAAATAACTATTGCGACCCGGCGTCAGCAGGCGAGCTGTTCATTTTTCGTCACGCATAAAGCCCGATCCCTGGATAGATAAATCGATGGAGGCCATTCACTCTTTACCTAAAGCCTAAACTAAACTACTCGTGAACGGAGGAAGAGGCATTGTTTGGGACTTCATTGAACGTCTGTTCAAAACGTAGGCCGTAGAAGCGTGGAGGGTTCCAAGTTTCGAACACGAACGAGCGGTCCCTGGCCCCTACAACCTATATAAATTGAATTAGGGTTACTGACCCAGACATCCAGTGCAGTTTTAGAGCGCTTGAAAGTATGTCACAACTGCCTAACTCCCAGAAAGTGTCAATATGGTTATGAACGAAATTAAAGAATTTTTTTCCTAATTTTGTTTGGCCAAAATCATTTGGAAATACAAAAATGATATTCCGTCTGAAAAATTTGTCGGGGCTTGACTACCCTTACACATCACCCATTATTCAGACATGCCAAATACAATTTTCATTGTCGATATTTGAAAATTTAAGAAATTCAAAAATCCTCGTATTTTGTCCCGTGAATTATAGGACAGGTGAGAATTTTCGGCAGAACCCCTAAAAAATATCCTTACTATTTGCACACCTCTAATGTTAAAAATGTCAAGTTCGATTGTCGATGTTTGAAAATATAAAAACGTCAAAAATCCTCCTTTTTTGTCCCAAGAATTATAGAGTGGGTGAGAATTTTCGACAAGACCACTAAAAACCAACCTTACCATATGTCCACCTAGAATGTTAAAAATGAAAAGTGTGACTGACTTTGAAAATATAAAAACGTAAACCTTTTTTGTCCCACGAATTATAGAGTAGGTGAGAATTTTCGGCAAGACCACTAAAAATCAACCTTACCATATGCACGCCTGGAATGTTAAAAATAATAAGTCTGATTGGCGAAATTTGAAAATATAAAAACGTCAAAAATCTTGTTTTTTAATTCCACGAATAAACGTTTTTAAATTTCCAAATGTCGACAATCCAGCTTGTCATTTTTAACATTCTAGGTGTGCATACCGTAATGGTGGTTTTTAGGGGTGTTGCCGAAAAATATCATCTGGTTTATAATTCGTCGGATAAAAAAAGAGGATTTTTAACGTTTTTATCTTTTCAAATGTCGACAATCAAACTTGTAATTTCAACATTCTACGTGCGCATACCGCAAGGGTGGTTTCTATATGGGTCTCGCCGAAAATTCTCACGTACCCTACTCACGGGATAAAAAAAGAGGAGTTTTTATGTTTTTGTATTTTCAAATATCGAAAATAAATGGTCATTTTTAACATTCTAGGTGTGCATATATTAAGGGTGGTTTTTAGAGGTCGGGTCGAAAATTCTCATCTGGCCTATAATTCGTGGGATAAAAAAGAGGATTTTTTACGTTTTTATATTTTCAAATATCGAAAATTAATTTTCATTTTTAATATTTTAGATGTGCAGACCGTAAGGGTAGGTTTTAGGGGTGTTGCTGAAAATTCTCATCTGGTTTATAATTCGATGGGTAAAAAACGAAGATTTTTGACTATTTCACATTTTTAAATACCGAAAAATCAAATTTTTATTAGGCAGGTCTGAATCATGGGTGATGTGTAAGGGTATTTAACTCCTTAAAAAATTTGTTGCGACAATTCTTTTGGATAGAATATTATTTTTTGCCCTTCTAATGGATTTAAGCAAAAAAAAAAGTATTTCTTTTTTATTTCGTTCATATTAACGTTCGTAACCTCAAATACATGAAATTAACTACTGCAAAGTGAGCGTTATGAATAATTATGGAAGGGAACAATATAATATATGTCATATTCACAGAGAAAAAATCTAGTTTTTTTTCAGCTTGTTTTTGTTACACCTTATAATTTAGACCTTTTTCCTGTGTTGACATAAATTTCACATTTTTGTTGATTATATTTTGATCTGCCTCGTATGTATTCTTTTGTTTTCTACTTAATTAATCATGCTCTCTAATTTAATTAGAGTACATTTTGAATAGGGATTAGTAGAAAACGACTAATTATTAGTAGAAGTGCATTATAAAGCAATCGGTAGAGGGTTTTGAACTATTTCAATTAGAACTTGATTATCTAATTCAGAATAGGAATAGGGCCACTTTCAAAATTTGAAAGTTTTTTTTTACTCCTAACTTCCTTTCGGATATTTCTAGAGTTCCTGTAACTCTTATAAACAGTTCCTGCGTTTACGGCCAAAAAGCGTACTGTTCTATTTCAGCATAATAATTTTCAATTTATTATTGAATTAAATGACGGCTTAAAGTCGCAGCCCTGCAGTGTTCACTGGCGACTGCAATAGGTTTTATTGTGGCTTTAGAAGAAACATTATGTCTCATTCAGTAATTTGAAATAGTCTAGTTGCTAAAGTTACATGAAGAAAATTTTTAATGGGTGTTTTATCTTAAATTGTTTCATTGGTTTTTATTATGATTAAAATTATTCAGGAGAAAAATTATTTACACAAAAATAATAACTGTTTGCTAAATGAATATTTTTAAATAATAACCAAGCAAATATAGTTGTATATAATATTTCGCAGAATAAACTCAGCTATTGATCATTGTGATTAAATAAGATTTGCAGTTTTCGTCCTCGACCTAAGGCTTTCAACTTGAAATTGTACATTCTTGAATGGTCGAACTTTCCGGTTGTACGAAATACAATGCCCACTCAGAGAAAAAGTTGTCTTGAAACAAAACCATCGTCCTCTTGCCTGTTTTGTTTTGAGCGACGTGAATAAATTTTTTACTCAAATAGAATTATTAGGCTGCAAGCTTAGGTGAAGTTAGTAGCATAATGAAAATGTTTGCTGCAAAAAGATTCCTGTTGAGACAAATGAAAATCTCTCAACCTTAAATTTAAGAGGAAATTCCAATTACCTCAAAAAACATCCTTTTGTCACGAGAGGACATTTCTCTGAGTGCCTAAAGTTTAAATTTAAAATTGTTCAATAATTTAATATCGAAAGCTTTTTACTTATAGAAGGTACTACTGTAGTATATTTGAATGATTAAATCTGCATCTGCACCTTTGAGACTACAATTTTGAAATCCGACGTGTGTAAATACCTAGATTTGAATAAAACCTTTCAAAGTAGGAACGGGAAACGTATGAAGCACTTGAACTCCAACTACGATAATGTTCGAAGTTCAAATTAACTTCAGCCATTCCTGGTAGTCCCTTTCTATAGCTAACATCAAACTGAAGTCTGAAGAGCAATGAAACTTCACCCTTTGCCCTTTGTTCCTACAAGTATTTCAGCCCGAAATGTAAAACAAAGGATTTGTAGAACGTATAATACACACACACACGCACACCTAACTCAGTTTTATATTGCATTTACGCAGACTATAAGCTGTGCTATGTAAAGTACTTATCAAATGTTGCAAACTTTTTTTTGAACTTTCATTAAGGGTCCGTGCAAAAACTACGTTGCCATTTTTGGGCTTTTATTTTTAAATATAAAAGATGAATTTTCTACCAAAAGACAAATTTTCAACCAGTTAAATTTGACGAAAAATAAAAATAATTTTTATCAAAATAGTTACATCCACAACCAAATTGATGAATTTTCAATCGAGACAGATGAATTTAAAACCAAATAGTTGCACTTTCAACTAAAAAAGGTATTATATGAACCAAAAATGGAACCGTCATATTTTCAACTTAAAACAAATTAATTTTAAGTAAAAAAACATTTTTTTTTAATCTGTTGAATTCAACCGAAAAATTGCGGATTTTTAACTGTACAATAGTTGAGTCCTTAACCAAAAAGATGAACTCTCAACAAAAAAGATTAATTTTCTAACCAAACAGACGTATTTTCAACAAAATACATAAGTTTTCTACCAAATACTTAAATTTGAAGTACAATAAATTAATAAAAAAAAAGGATTTTCTATAAAATAGTTGAGTTTTCATCCAAAGAGGTGAATCTCAAACAAAATTAATTTTTAACGAAGTAGTTAATCTTTTAACCAAGTAGTTCAATTTTCAACTAAAAAGATGGATTATCCATTAAGAAGATTAATGTTCTGACAAAAAAGACGATTTTTCAACGAAATTTTTAAATTTTGAAGCCAAAAAGACGAATTGTCTACAAATCAGTTGAATTTCAAACCCGAAAAATATGTGATATGTGATGTTCATGCTTATTAATTAATGATTAACTTTATCCCCTTTACCAATCGCCGTTTTTGCTGTTTTTTTAGTAGATTATCTTCATGTATTTTTCTTTTTGAAAGCTGGATAACTTTGTTAAAAATAAAATGAAATTTCGATCAATTTATTATTGAATTTCGATGGATAAATTCTGTTTGTTTTCTTTTACCTCGATAGCAAACAGTTTATGTTTACCTTTTATTTGATTTGTTTAACTTTGATATTTTCGCTCTTTGGTATATCTAGTTCTCGTTTTTTGTTAGTTGACAAAGTTATTCAAATGTGTGTTATCTTTACTTTCCCACAAAGCGTATAAAATGCTTTTACAAACTTCTATTTAAACAATTATATGTATATATTTACAAAAGACTTGCAATTTTATTTATTTTGTTATCATTCTCGGCGAGTTGGCTGGAGACGGAAACATGCACCTCTTGACTATTGCGCTTCCTATTTTATTCTTTTTATCTTTATTACAATCGCGAGAATATCAAGAGAGTGCATCCAATTCAAATAAAAAGAAGAATTTATACTCACTTTGATGACAAAACTTTGAGGATTTGAACTCAGGGATAGAAGTCTTTATTTAAAAATAAAATAGTTCGAAATCTAAGGTTTGAGAACCACTGAATACCAGTTTTCGGTACTATAATTTGGTAGACTAAAAAGAGACTCACTGAAAGCGCGTCTGCTCTCTCCTCTAAATTACTGGCTTTTTAAGCTCGCACTTTCATTGACATAATATTATTATTTCAGTAAATTCCATTTAGCCTGAATCCACTACTGAGTTCAACTGCTCATAAAAAAATAAATGGTTGTTGTTTGCAAGTATCTTATGCAGCTTATAGCGTTGATTGGTTTAATAAGATAATTCCTTCAATATTTGTTGATTCACATACATAAGTCAATTATTTTTAGTATATTTTTAATTACAAAATTTCAGTGTTTAGGTGTCTATATGTTAACGCGATTGTGCAAATGCATCTCCGCGCGTGCATCGAGGCGATAAGCACGTCTTTTGTATTTGATCAAGGACAGGAAACCAAGGCTTAATGAGCAAACATGCAAGTAATTTTCACCCATTGTTAAACGTGACCTCTTTAAACTGTATTACACGGTCATTCTAAGCCAAACTCTTGTTCCAATTTCTTCCTTTTCTTCTCTCGGCTATTTTCGCTTTTCTTGAATCAAGAAACCTGGACATTGTATTCAACCTCTTTTACTTAAAATTTAGCCAGGCTTGCCAAAAACCCTTTTGAACTCGAACAAGTGAACTGCATTTGTCTTACTTATAAATCATTGTCAGGCTGAAAATTGGTCTTTTTGGATAAAAAAATTCATATATTTTGGTAGAAATTGAATCTTTGTTGGTTAAAAAGTAATAACTGTTTCGTTAAAATATAATCTGTTTTGATTGAGGATTGAAGTATTTGGTTGAATTCAACTAAGTTTGATTTTAAATTAAAGTCTTTTTATTAGAATACCAACTATTACATTTCTCGTTTAGTGGATACCCCTTTTTCAAAGTCTTTTCTTTGACATTTTTTTTTGTTACAATTTATTTTTTAAACTGAAAATTTAACTATTCCATGTTTGTTTCAAAATTGATTTTTTTTTGTTGAAAATTCTATTATTTTTGGTAGAAAATTCATATTTTTGTGTTTAAAATTCAACTATTTTGTTGAAAATACCTGTATTTTGTTGAAGATTCTTATTTGTGGTACAATAATAATCTTCTTGGTGACTCGTTCATCTTTTGGTTCAAAATTCATGTATTTTGTTAATAGTTGATCTTTCTTGGTAGAAAATTAATATTTTTGGTTGAAAATGTATCTCTTTAGGTAAAAAAAGCTTTTTATTTAGTTGGAAATTAATTTTTTTGTGACCAAAATTGAACTATTCTATTTTAAGTCCAAAATGTATTGTATTGAAAATTTATCTATTTTAGTTGAATATTCATGTATTTTGTTGAAGTTTCATCTTTTTGGATTGAACATTCATCTTTTGGGTTTTAAATTCAACTACTTGATTAGCATTATTGGTCTCCAAGCTGCAAGGTTATTTTTATACCTAAAAGAAAATTTCAGAACTGTCAGGAAAAATAAATATTGGACGGGAATTTCGAAGTTGGGATTTTGTAGCAACCCTGAAACGCTTGGTTTATTTAAAGTTTTAACGACTGGATATATTTTTGCCTTTCTAAATGAGCTTAAAATTAATTTCGTGCAATGTGCGGATTTTGTTCGTCTGTCTCTGTTGCCTTAGTTTTGCAACGAAATTAATTTTCTACCCACTTGTGGAAAATTTAAAGCGACGATAAGCAACAATTTTCGGGATGATTGCTTAAGGTTTTTTTTACCTGTACTAATATAAGCGGTAGGATATTACATATTTCTGCGGTTAGAAACTTTTGCGAGATACTTCCATACACGTGCGAGCAATTTCACACGAGCTTGTAAATGAGTAGTTAAATTTATTTGCTAGACAAGCATAAAGAAAGTAGTGCAGGCGGCACTATTTTGAGGTTTATGAAATTCTTGTACAAACTACAATTTGTGAAAGATTTATTAATTTTTTTCTTAAATATACATCTGAAATTTTTTAATTAAATCTTTTCGGTTCAACATTTTTCGTCTTTAAAGATTTTTCCCTATGTGTTTATAATTTACTCTACTTTTAATAACAAAAATGAAAATGCCATTTTTTAAACGTTTTTGTAACAAAAAAAAAAACATTATTTTGAAGCTTAAATTAATATCTGTGTTGCATATCATTACATAAATTGTTATTCTTTGTTTCAGGTAAGTTTCATTGAGATGCTTTTATTACAACGTTTGAGCGGAGTATCATAGTAAGTAGTTTTTATTGAAATGCAAAAAAGTATTTAATCATTCCGAATCTAATATTTAATTGATATTCCACTCTAAATGTGATCGGAACTTTCAATACTTAATTTTAAAGATTCAAATAATCCATTTATACGGAGATCCATTTGAACGTGTTAAGAATTTCACGAAATTCAATTGATAAGAACAGAATTTTAAGTTTCAATAATAGCTTATAAAATAAAAGCATGTTTCATTTTTATACTATCAAAAGGATTTTTGAAAAACGAATTTCAACTTTTTTAATTCTTTAATCTTACACAGAACTGTTCATTTTTCAAAATTTAATCTCTTTTTCCACATTGTAAATTATTTTGTTCACCATTTTGTACACCTTAAAAATGGATTGAATGAAACTATCTGCAAAATTGGGTTAAATTTAAGATCTCACTATTTGAATCTCAGAATTGAGTTTTAAATTCAGATAAATTTTACTTAATCAATTTTGTTAGAAGATTAGATGCAAAGAAAATAATATTATTTCAAGAAAGAGGATGTTATTTTAAGACAAATAGGTCTTGTTTCAAGTCAAAGGATTGGTTTCTGGTTTCAAGATAAAAAATGGGCTTAAATCTAGCATTGCATCAAAAATAGTAGCAAAAATAAGACTTTAAAGTCTATATCAAATTTGCTGCAAAGAGAATTTTTTTAGAACAAAATATACACAGCTAGCCTGGATTAAATGTCAGAAAGTGGAACAATTTTGAAGTATGAACTACTATTCATATCTTGCGTCGTTTTCGAGAAAAATGAGATTTTTGACCGTCAAAAACGAAAAAATCGTTTTTCTCAAAAACGCATGTTAGGATTTTTTCCTTCCTTATCTCGAAATAACCGGAGGGCATCCTCTAAACATGAGGATAACATAAACTGTATGTGAGAAAACTTTTAGGTTGAACTTAATCGAGGCTGGCGGAGAGATATTATTTTGAAGCAAAAGAAAATCTTTCTAAACTTTTCCATTTATCTTTAAGTATTGCTTGTAGTCTTCCGAATGTCCTATATTTATTTAAAAAAAGAGACTTGGATGCATTTATGCACAATTGTATACTGAAAAAAATGGTTTAGCTGGAATTCGTCTTCTAAGAAAATATAGCTGTGTTATTTCTAGCTGAGTTACCTAAATGTCTAGCTATTTTAGTTAAAACAGCTAGATATTTAGGTAACACAGCTAGGAATTTAGTTAACACACCTATATTTTCTTAGAAGACAAAATCCAGCTAAACGTCTAGCTGGGACAGCTAAACCATTTTTTTCAGTGTAAGGTAACAAACGAAGGCGACCAACATTTTTATAAATTAGTGGATCATCGAACAAATCTGCTGATTTCAAGAGCTTTCTGCAAGCGTTTCCTTCGAGCAGATGGTCAAAAGTAACATTATTGTGAAAAGAACGAACCTTCCGAAATGAAAACCTAAGGTCATTTAAGGAGAGATTACGAGATTTTCACTAGTTTGAAGAAAGATTAAAAAAAGCTCAGTAAGCACATAGCACAGTAAATATGCCTCTTTTCGATGAAGCCGATGAGACATAACATCATTGAAAAATGCATTGAACCCGAGCTGCATTTACTTCAGGGCTTCGTAAATCATTTATTTTTAAAAGGATTAGTACCAATCCTTACACTTGAAATAGCATTATTATTGCCCAAAAAATATGTACAATGCCAAAGAATTATCATGGCAGTGTCTTCGAAGGAAAAGCTTGCAGAAAGCTCTTGAAATCAGCAGATTTGTTGGATGATCCACTAATTTATAAAAATATTGGCCGCCTTTGTTTGTTGCCTGATATAAATGCACTCAAGTCGATGGATAAAATTGTTGCGAGCTGTTTTTCTTCTAAGAAGGTTGGACAAAATTTAGATTAACAATTGAAAGAATTTGAAAATCTTTACAAGGCTACAGAAATCTCAGAAACACTGAAAATTCATGCGATATTGCGACATCTTCAAGAAAGTCTTAGTTTTCTTGAAGGAGATGGACTTGGAATTTGGTCCGAGTAGGCGGGCGAATACATTAGGCTTATTGATGCGTTGCATTAATTACTTACCTATACACGTGAAGTAGCGATTTAAAAACTTTAGACATCAATAAAACCAGTGCATGATCTATTTCGCAACTGTGGTTTGCTGCTTTTGATTAGTATTTTTATACACTAGAAATCTATCGAGTCAGATTCGCTCTACATTTTTGCTTCATTCTTCCGAGCTTCGGGCGCAATGTATGGAGTTGACTTGTAGTGAAAGTGTTCGCATTATTGTTTATTGAGACGACTTGTGTGGTAAGATAAGAGTGTCATACGTCACTTATGCGCCGATATAGTAGCCTATATTTATTTATGTGTGTGCGTATTACGGATACGTATATGTAACATTAACGTGGAGTGCAAGGCCTTAGCATTGACTCAAACCGGCAAAGAGTAAATTACAAGTGCGCTCGTTCACTCGTACAGAATCATACATATACCTGATAAATGTGGGTAGGCTGTTATAGGTTTATCTATAATGCATATATGGATATTGGATATGGTTTTTGTATTTGTGTCATGTGTACGTACACGCCATGTATATTGCATAGCTATACAGCTGCCGAGCTACCGCGGCACGGTCGTGCATCACTGCGCTCTATCATTATGATTTACGAGCAAGGTGCATGGATCCTCGCGGCCAATAATATTTAACGTCTTTAAGAAGCATCGATTTGCTGCGGAGTTTTCCTGCGCTTCTTCGTAGTCCAGTTCTCTTATTTTTTCCCAAGTAGAACATGCGATTGGGATTTGGAAGGGCCGGGCTAGTTTTCTCTATATTCCCGCTGCTCGGGAAAAATAGAGAGGGCCAGATGAGTTTTGTAACGCTGTTTTAGCCTGGCTCTACCTAGAACTTTTAACGAGGTCCTCACGTGAATAGCCTTTCACCGCTCGTCTAGACTTTTATGTGTTTTCCGGGTCGTTCAACACTCAGACGTGATATAAATATGTGAAAAAAGATTTGTAAACACCTAAGTAAATAAGAATATTTAAATGCATGCCAATTTTGGATACATAATTTCATAGGTTTATATTTTGTTGATTGAAAATTGTTTTTTTTTTGCATATATTTGTATCGCACATCTGAATATTGAACATTTTCTCTTTACGATGACAATAATTGATTATGCTCATTATTTTGTATCTGCTTTCACATACACAGTACATATTCAACTGTTCACCTTATATTTCACATATTAAAAACAATTATATCTTTATTTCTTTTAACAAAATAACGTTAATGTGACATGTGAACAAATAAATTAGTTAATTTTTGTTGGTCATATCTAAAAAAAATTTAACTAATTTATTTGTTCACATCTCACATTAACGTTATTTTGTTGGAAAAAAATATTGTGTGTATGCGTGTGCATAAGAATTTTAAAGAGCTATTATTTACACTTTATTTAATAAAAATTCCGGTGGTATTATTTTCATTAAAAACACAAGTTTATAAGTGTTAAACACTCGGATGCTTTGAATGAAAATGAATTTTAGTTTGGTGTCACGTGCTTTGGGGGAGCCATTTGCGTGTTTACTAAAGTGTAATTTAGTGAAAATAATTACTTCTAAAGATGGCACTACATTGTATATAATGCAGCGCCATTTTCAGAAAGTTCATCTGGGGTATGCTGACTAAGACCCGACAACACGGAAAAAAACAATTGCTCAAATTTGAAGTGACCATCCTATAACTATTACATATTTGAGAATGAAAACTTCCTTCTTTATATATTTGACATACCAATTACATAGGTAACCTAAATTTATATAATTAATTGCTAATAATTAGCATAATAAAGTTATAATTTAGGGTTGTATATTTTGTCTTAAAATATCAAATTTACCCACTTCCGGTCTTTCGGAGAAAAAAATATAATGTTACCAAATTCAGTATAGATTGAAGTATTATTTCCTATCCAAAATACTTTTTGTTTGAAAATTTAACTATTTTGTTAAAAAGCTATCTTTTTTGGTTGAAAATTCTACTGCTTTGTTGAAACTTCGTGTTTTTGGATAGAAAATTCATCCTGTCGGATTTTACATTCATTTTTGCTAGAAAAGTAATCTTTTTTGGTTGAAAGTTAATTATCTTTATTTGAAAAGTCTATACTATTATAATTTTTGTCCAGAATTCATCTCTTTTGGTTTGAAAATTCTACTATTTAGTTGAAAATTTAATTCTTTTTTTGAAAATTCAACTATTTTCTTAAGAAGTCATCTTTTTCGGTTGAAAGTTAATTTTTTTATTGGAAAATAAACCTACGTCTCTCTTGTTAATTATAAGCTAATTTCGTAATTCTTCTGAAACTAGCAACGATTAGGTTATAAATACTGACTGTGCGTAATGTTCAATATAAATAGAACTATCGATTTCGACTTGCGTAAGTGATTAATTACACTGAAATTCAAAGGTTTTCTCTCACCGGTCTGGGATGACGCTACAACCTTTCCAATTTTGATTTTAAAAACATTCCCCTCTCAATTATTTTCTAGCCGATTGTATGTGAAAATCACTGAAAAGCAAAAATATGAACAAAACCATTAAGCTTCAAACTAAAGTTGACAGTTGATAATTATAATTTTTTCAAACTTATTTAATTTTTAAGGTCCATAATATTAAATATATTTTTGTTAAAAGACCACTTTGAAATAAAGTAAAATATTTGTGATTTATAATATCATAAATATTTTAGCACGACCAAAATTCAGTCAATAATTTCATATTGTTAATAAAGGAGCATCCACGGATAAATCAAAATGGATTGCTGTTGTAATACTGAAGAGTTGTGCATTTTCCAGTCTTGATTGCCACTCCATGCAACGACAGTTATTGATATTTCCATTTTGAAATACGAGGAACAGAGGAGTTATCGGCTTAGTACCATTCGCATATTACATCTATAATGAACGTATAACCATGCGAAATATGAATTTTCCGAAATTAGATGCTGATGGATCTCTTTCAAAATGAAATATACACGATGAATGACTTTTAGTTATTTGCAAATCTCTCGAATAGAAAATAATACCGATTAAGCCAATGCTTGCTTAGTTTTAGATATTTCGAAGGCACTGACTATAGTATTTCGGAATTTTTTGTAAAACTAATCTGGATATAGCTTTAGGGCCATTATTACTACCAGGGGCAGTGATAATAGTAATTATAATAATCTTTTTGTTAAAAGTTCTACTATTTGGTTGAAGATTTAATAATTTTGTTGAAAACTCATTTTTCTTCTAATGATAATTAATTCAGCTATTAAATTTTAAATTGAGAATTCATTTGAAATCTTGAGCATTCCATACTAAATTCAATATGGTACCTATAAGTTCGTTTTATTTAAAAGAATCCCCCCCCCCTATTATTCCCCTATTATTCCCCTATTTTCGGAAAGAATAACCCTATTTCCCCTTTTTAGATTTTTTTTAGGCCATGAAGGGTGGCGGGTGTGCTCGTATTGGCGCCGTCACCCTCGGGGTTCAAGCTTTGTTGCGATGATGTGTGACGAAGAAGGGGAGGGGTGGAAAAAATGTTCAAAATAGATGGACGTAATTTTTGAACGGCCGCTGGTGATTGACAGTTCATGTCTGGAATATATGGAGCTCTTGCGATAAAGTGATGGCATACATACTTGCGGGCGGTAGGCAGGAGACCTGCGTTCGTGTCCCGGCATTCTTATTTTTTTTTCAGTGCAATTTTATTTGATTAGCCATTTATCTTCTAATAATCGTATTTAATCATTCATTTTCTGGTATCCAAAAGATTCATGAGATTATAAATGCGAAATCAGATGCATAGAGGAAATGAGCAATTGTGAGAAAATTCGTTTCATTCATGAGTAAGATTAGGAGGGCCTCATTAGTGTTCGTGGAGGTCCAAGCTCCGAAGCTTTCCAGAGGTCCTTCAACCAGCCCTCTTCTTTTGAGGACCTGTTCTACCAATCCAACGACAAGGATCCACTAGGGTGGGGGTTCCCAACTACTCTGGCGGCAGCTGCGCCACGCCATCACCTGCCTGGCAGCTGGTTGGTTGCGGCCTATGGTTGTCGAATCCGAGTTGAAATTAAGGGACGACTCGTAAGACGAGATAACAGGAAAAAAAGGATGGAAAAGAGATAAGCGTAACTACGGGTATTAAAGCCACGCGCCCGCACGAGTCCTTTTTATACGCAACTGGTTTAATGGGCAATTGGACATTGAGCAAGCTGATAATTAAACTTTCCACCGTTAATCGAACTCGAATGGAAGGAATTTTTTTTTTAGCATTCTTGCCTGCGGAGTACTAAAACTATATTCATAACTGAAACGAACCTGGTAATCATCAGGTGTAGGGTAACGACCCCAATAGTGGACCATGTATCTATAGTGGGCTATCTCATGGACAATACATTTTGAAGTAAATAATAATTATAAATATTTGTTAAATAACACTGGCCGACTAAAATGACATCTTTTTTTGTACCCGTTTGATCCGTTGTCCAAATTTTTCCTACACGTGAGGTTTTTGAGATATTCTAACCTGAAAGTGCAGAAATGGCTATTTTTAGTCGTTTCGAGGCAATATAAGACGATCAGAAATTTTTTTCTAACAGGTATTAACGCCATCGTTTAGTACTCATTTTTATCTTCCATTTCCATTTTTGATCATTTCGAACCGATTTTTTATTCTCCGAGATATCGCACATTAACCATTTCAGTTCAACAATACAAGGCGAAGAGAAACTGAATTGGTTAATGTTGTATTTCGGAGAAGAAATCGGTTCGGGATGATCAAAAATGGAAATTGAAGATAAAAGTGAGTACTAAACGATGGCGTTGACAGTTTTTAACAGATCAAAAAAATTTCTGATTGTATCATATTGCCTGAAATATGGCTAAAAATAGCCATTTTTGCACATTTAGGTTAGGATATCTCAAAAACCTGACGTATAGAAAACATTTAGACAGCGGATTCGTTTTTAGCCCACCAAAATCCTTCGGGGACACATAGTCTGGTCTTTGGGTACACAATTTGTCGGCCTGTGTAATCCGTCATCTCAAACAAAAAAGATTCGATTAAAAAAATATCAGAATTGATAATTAATAAAATTATTTTTCCATGGACGAGCTCAATTTAGATAGATGGCCCACTATTGTAGTTGTTTCTCCATATTTTTATTCGGATTCTGCCAAGGAAAATGATCAGATTGTGTTCTACAATACATATATATCAAGAATTTTTAACCGAAATTGGATTAAACCGCAAGAATCAAATTTGAAATTATCACATATAAGGAGAAACAAACAAACAAATTTTTGTCGATATTTGTTCAACCATTTGTTTA
>CAKNXH010079188.1:0-18168 GCA_932178445.1 Andricus quercusramuli | reverse complement strand
GAATTCAAGGAATTCATGGAATTCAAGGAATTCATGGAATTCAAGGGATTCATAGATTTCAAGGAATTCATAGAATTCAAAGAATTCATGGAATTCAAGGAATTTGTGGAACTCAAGGAATTCGTGGGATTCAAGGAATTAATGGATTCAAGGAATTCATGGCATTCAAGGAATTAATGGAATTCATGGATTTCAAGGAATCTGTGGAATTCAAGGAATTCACGGAATTAATAGAATTAAACGAATTCAAGGAATTCATGAAATTCAAGAAATTCATTGAATTCATGGAATTCAAGGAATTCAAGGAATTCATGGAATTCAAGAAATTCATGGAAATCAAGGAATTCATGGAATTCAAGAAATTCATGGAAATCAAGGAATCCATGAGATTCAAGGAATTCATGGAATTCGCGGCATATACCGAATACTCGGCATTCATGAAATTTAAGGAATTTACAGAGTTCAAGGAATTTACAGAATTCCAGAAATTTACAGGATTCACGGAATTGTAGGAATTCGAAGAATTCAAGGAATACATGGAATTCAAGAAATTCATGGAATTCAAAGGATTCATAGATTTCAAGGAATTCATAGAATTCAAAGAATTCATGGAATTCAAGGAATTCGTGGAATTTGAGGAATTCAAGGAATTCAAGGAACTCAAGGAATTCAAGGAATGCAAGAAATTCATGGAATTAAAGGAATTCATGGAATTCAAGGAACTCAAGGAATTCATGAAACTCAATGAATTCATGGAATTCAAGTAATTCATGAAATTCAAAGAATTCGTGGAATGCAAGGAATTCATGGAATTCATGAAATTCAAGTAATTCATGACATTTAAGTAATTCATGAAATTCAAAGAATTCATGGAATTCGAAGAATTCATGGAAATCAAAGAATTCATGGAATTCAAAGAATTCATGGAAATCAAAGAATTAATGGAATTCAAAGAATTCATGGAATTCAAGGAATTCATGGGATTCAAGGAATTAATGGATTCAAGGAATTCATGGCATTCAAGGAATTAATGGAATTCACGGATTTCAAGGAATCTGTGGAATTCAAGGAATTCACGGGATTAATAGAATTCATGGGTGTGGTGAGCCCACACTTGTAGTTATTTACTACAAGAAACTATCCACCTAGGAACACTACCCGAATCGGGTAGTGTCACGCCTACCCCGAAAGGGAAATGGCTTAATGGTATAATGGTATACATGGAATTCAAGAAATTCACAGGATTCAAGAAATTCACGGAATTTAAGAAATTCACAGAATGGAAGGTATTCACGAAATTCGAGGAATTCACGGAAAGTAAGGAATTTTTTGAATTCCTTGAATTGCATAAATTCTTCCAGTTGCATGAATTTCTTTAATTCTATGAATTCGATAATTTCCTTTGATTCCTTGAGATTCTTGAATTCCTGGAATCCCGCGAATTTTGCAAATCCCTTAAAAATGAATTCTTAGATTTCCTATAGTGATTTCAAAATATTAAAAAAAAATATCACAAACCGGAAAGTACTAATTTCTGAAACTATCTGCTGTTTGCAGTGTGATTATATGTACTAAAATGATGGGCCAACTCAAAAATGAGTGGTTTTGATAGACTGCCAACGCTAGAGTAGTGGTTTCAAACGATCACTTTAAGAGAGGGTTTTTTACATGCAGGTACCAAATTATCGTAAAAATTCTTCTTTTTTATTCTACAAAATATAGTGAGATAGTGAGATCGTTCAGACTCGCCCTTGAAAACCACCCTTACTATATGCAACCTAAAATGTTTAAAATTACCACTTCAGTATTTGCACAATAAATAACGTCAGAAATTTTGTACGAGACGCGTATATGTGTCAGCTTTTAAGCTGCCAACAACTTCGAAGTGATAATTATTTTCAAATCAGATATACATCCAGAACACAATCTTCCTGATCAATTTCCATTGAGAGATGCTGCTGCGCGCATTCAGGGAGAAGGACGAAATCATAATCGTAAGCTCCTCATTTTATTATTACTCTCTCTCCCTCTCTTCCTCTCTTACTCTCTCCCCCTCCCCACCAACCCCCTACATATTTTTTTTTTCTTAACCCTTAAATGGTAACGTCGGGTCACTCGTGCCTTGACCAAATCTTCTCCCCTTGCTAGCTTAGAGAGAAGCGTGAAGTTTATTTGATTATATTGTTTTAAAAAATGATAAAATCAGCAATATAGTGATTCATCCTTATACTAGGATAGTTGATGAAATTTCATGATTTTTGTGGAATTTTTTACAGCGCTTTAGAGCACTTTTCAAAGCGCCAGACACGAGTGACCCGACGATACCGTTTAAAGGGGTCGAAAATGACGTTACCATTTAAGGGTTAATTTTTCGTAAAAAATGGAGTGAAAAATAATACTAAAAATTGTTTGCAAAGTTGATTGTTAATAATTGAATAACAACTAAAGATTAACCAATTAGGAGCACGCGTTATATGGCCCAAAGTTCTTGTGCCATAGACGAGAGTGCGTGCGCGAAAAAGCTGATGCCGTGTAATTTTAAATTTGCAGGACGTTGTGAATGTAATTGTTGCAACTTGGCACGGCAGCTGCCTTCAAGTATTTGGATTCGTCACAATTCAAAAGAATTCTCAGAATTCACTTGTACTTCTTTGAATTATTTTCAATTTTTTTTTAATTATTTTGAAATCTTCACAATACACAATTAATTATTTTAAAATTCTCGAAGTCTTCTGCATTCTCTGAATTCTCCTAAATTCTTTTGAATTCTTCCGAATGTTTCAAATTCTTTTTTTGCATTCTATGAATTTTCCAAAATGTTCTACATTTTCTAAACTCTTCTCAATTCTCGGAACTCTTCCCAATTCCCTGAACTCTCCTGAACTTTTACAATTCATCTTGATAAACTGTTCTGAATTTGTTGAATTCTCACGACATCACTAAATTTTGTGAATGTTTTTTAATCATCTTAAATCATTAGATTACACATTAAGTTAGCGGTAACTCCTCTGTGTAATTCGAAGAAATTCTACAGAAATCGAAATTATTTTTTTCATTTCTTTTCAAATCTTTACAGTACTGAATTCTTCACAATTCGAAATTCTTTTGAATTGTCTGAAATCTTCTGAATTATTCAAAGTAGTGGGTGCTCTCTTAATTCTTTGAAAATTGTTGAAATTATCTTGAATTTTTCTTAACTCTCTTAACAATTATGGATTTATGTAATTAGAGAGAATTATATCAGGGAATGCAAAAGACTTCAAAAAACAAGTACTCACTTCGACCACTGTGCGTCATCAGTTGAAGAATCGACATCTTTGTCGTCTCTCGAGGTTCCCCTCAGTCGCTTTTCCATCGCGACTGTTGGACACATCGACATATAGAAATGTACCGATAACGCTGTGTGGAGAACGGAAATGGACTTTAGAGAGAGAGAAAACATTTGAGAGGGAGATCTGCCTTTTTCTGTTCCAGGACTGTCCTACGCATGCTCATGTGCTTCATGAAGGTCCACCCATTTCAGTGCTTCCTACAGCTTTATCCGTCCATTTCTAGATGTTCGATGGTTGGACAAAGTGCGCTATGTGGGAGATGGCGATTCGACTGGTGTGACAATCGTCTGGAATCGCCTACTTCTTCTACTCGATGTGCAATATACTACATATTTCAAGATTTTATATTTCGTAGCGCAGTTTCTGCTTGAAGTTGCACCATTGGAATTCGCAACCTCTTGCAAATTTGAAAATACACGGCCTCAGATTTTTTGCGTACACACTCTAGTCAATGAAACATGGACTATCGTCCATCTAACGCGTGCTCCTGATAGTTCAATCTTTGATTGTTAATCACTTAATAATTATTAACTTAACAAAAAATTCTTATTATTATTATTCTCGATGCCGTTTTTCATGAGTATTTCAAAAATAAAAAATTCATCTTGAGTACTGGGACACCTTGTATATATAAGATTCAAAAACACGCTTGAATTGTATATTCAAATATTCATTAATTTCAATATCCAAATCAGTGCACTATGATGTAGTTCCTGGCCTGAGACGCCCAGGACAAGGGCGAGGAAATCCGCCAGGAAGACATCGACGAGCTGGTCCACGTAGACCGCCAGGGAGGGCAGCTGCTGGGGAACCGCGGGATCAGGTTGTTGATCGGGATTTTTGGGATCAAGATTATTATCCCCAAGAAAATGTTGTCCCTCAACGCCGGGGTCCAGGAAGACCGCCAGGCAGGGCTCGACGAGCAGGCCAAGGAAGACTGCAAGGGAGGGCAGCTGCTGAGGAACCGCCAGTCCAGATTGCTCATGGGGATTTTCGGGATGAAGATTATTATCCCCAAGAAGATATTGTCCCCCAACGTCGAAGGCCAGGCAGACCGCCAGGGAGGGCTCGCGCCAACCTACAAAGAGGTCAACCGGTTGCAAGACCAAGAGGACGTGGAAGACATCCAGGAAGATGGCTTCCTGACAGAGAAAATATGGATGAACAAGATAATGGTAAGATTCACATTATTTATTTTGGAAATTGAAAACTGAACAAAAGTACGTTTCGCTGATCAAAAAGAATGCTTTAGACAGTGATTTTCTCAAAATAAGACCTTTCAATCTTTTTTTATATTTATTTATAGTAATTTTGAGAGCTTCTAGATTTTTTTATTTACAGGACTCAATAAGAAAAAGATGTTTTTCTAAATTAATTCAAACAAAAAATCTTACAAAATAAATCAAAGTTGTGCATATCATGCAAAATAAAGAGAAAAATAATATTAGCTATTTTTCCATAACATTTTAATTTAAAAAATGTTTAATCCTACTTCGGTCTCGACCAACAATAAGATATTGATTTAATTTTGACTTTACACGAGTAATGTGGAACCTGAAAGTGAACTCTGTAATGCTAAGGCCTTTTAAGTTCACGAAATTTCAATTAATTAATTGAATTTAATAGATTTTAATTTATATCTCCATCTAGTCTGCGATGACGAAATAATTTTTCTGTATTAGAGGATTTAACTTTGATCGATATTGTAGATTTCTACTATTCACAGTATGTGTGATTGGATTTCTCAACGGATCGATAATTACAATCTCCGGTGATAATACAGCTTCCTATTTAGAATTTAATTTATCCACCCTAGTGCGCAATAACGCAAAATGCTACTTTAGCTCGCGTTCGTCTCGCGTATAGCTTCGGCGCAGGTCCAAAATGCTTATTGCGCTTAAACCAATGGTTACAGTTCCTAAAGACAATAGAAATTCTTAATTGAAGACCGAAAATTAGTTTGTTTTATGAAGTTATGTGAAAAACAAGTTCTAATGGAAACTAGTCTAGTATAAGAGCTTCAAAACTAGCTACCATAGGACTTAGATGAAGCCTTAATTTGGATGTAAAAAATACGTAGATTTTTTTCTACCGTCCTGAAGCCAAATCCTTATATATTCATTATGAAAGTGTAAATTAATAGTTTTTTCTGTAATAACTCATCTCTAGTGCAATTCATGCCAAAGTTCCAGGGGTAAAAATTTAAGACTCAAATTCAACACAGCGGAGGCTATATTGATACATTAAAATATTTCAATACCTTCGATTTAAATTTAAGATGCTTTTAATGAGGCTGAAGATCCTAACTACTTTCCCCAAGAACCGCCGGTTTTTCGGGAGAGGCAAGAACATGGAAGAGGAAGGGCTCGTCGTGAAGGTTATGCCGAACGACTACACTGGTTGAATCCAGAAGAAAATCATGTCGAGATTGGCTATTACGAGTCAGATGAGGATGAAGATGTTGTTCCTGAGAGAATATACGACAACAACAAAATTATTGGTGGCTTTATCTATGTCACCAATAAAGTTGTTGGGAACAAAGAGTAAATAAGACAATTTAATAGAATAATGACATAAATGAGGTCATGACGTCATTTTTTGCAACATTTTAATTAGTTATTTCCATATATCCCACATAACTCCTGTGTTATTTTTTAAATTTTCCTAATCAACCTTTTTGCGTACATGAATAATCACGCCGCCTTATCAGACTCAGCAAATATACATTCACTGTCAACACGATAAAAGATTCCGGTTATGAAAAGTAGAATGTCGTATTAAATGTGAAGTTATAGGAAATTCCGGTTGTTTCAATCAGAAGTTGACTGTTCGTTAGTTTAACCAGAATTTTCTGTTTAACTATAATCTCGATTTCTTCATTTATGCCCCTCCTTCCCGCACTGTCCCTGTTTATCACTTTCCACTCCCTCCCTTCCTTCAACGCTTTCTCTACCTCTTCCATGTATTTTTTTCCCCGTCTATCTTTTTTCCTTTATCATTCCTTCGTGCTTCCTCTTCCTCCTGTTGAGTTCTCCTTCTTCCATTTCCCGTTTCCTCCAGATTCTTACATTCTCCTTCATTCTATCATTTCTTTCCCTGCATTCATCGTCACACCAGACTTCTCTGAAATCCTTCCCTTCTTCCCTCGGTTTCAGCCCTTGCCTTGCCTGATGTAAATATGACCTTTATGCTGATGATAGCAAAATACATATTTCTGGGCCTCTTTGCACCCTTAGGGACCTACTTCAAATGGTGCAGGAAGATAATAATAACGTCTACAACTAGGTTGTATCTAATCGTTTGAAACTTAATCCACAAAAAACATGTGCTTTGCTAGTTGGATCCTCCATTCATAATCCATCAAAAGTCCTAGATTCCCTCCCACCTTTGTACTTGAACGGTCTTGCTATTGACGTCTCTTATTCAGTTAATGATCTTGGTTTGATAATCAACAGGACTCATTCTTGGAAAGAGCATGTTGAACTAATATCACGCAAAACCTTCAGAACTTTACATCAGCTTAGTCGGAGTAGGGACTCTTTGCCTACAGCTACGATAATAAATCTTGTAAAAGCCTGGATTCTCCCTTATTTTGATTATGGGTGTGTGGTATAGGATGGAATCTCTGATGACCTGAATTGCAAACTTGAACGTGCTTTCAATGCCTGCATCCTTTTTATATATAACTTGCCCAAATTCGATCATATTGCTGAGTATAGGGAGAGAGCTGGCTTTATGACAGTTGCCAAGAGAAGACAATATTTTATGGGTAATTTGCTGTACATGATCTTTAAAAATAGAAAGCCTGTATATTTAATGGAATTATTTTTGCGGGAGAATATGAACCTTCCAGGTCGGCCTGGGCTGCGCGATAGAGGTCGTACCCTGGCAATACCTACTCATAGAACATGTTTAATGCAAAAATCTTTTGTAATTAGAGGGAGACGGCTTTGGAATAAACTGCCAAATAATATTCCTAATCCGCCCACAGTATTTGCATTTAAAAAGATGTTCTCTAAATTTCTAAAATCTATGTCTACACCATTATTTAATATAACTCTGTGTACTTAGCCTGTATCTTGTTTTCTCTCTCTATTATATTCAGTTTCATTACTATTATTATTTGTTATTCATTTATGTTTTTCTATTATGAGGTGTGCTAATGTTATTCTTTTTTCTTTTGTCTACTTATATCTTAAGATAAGTTTACCAACAGTGCCATCTTAATATGAAATTTAAGTAACTTCTTACAGCATATACGTACATGAACTTAATTACTTTTTTTATATAACCGATAATATCATTAAATGTACATTTTTAATAGTAAATCAGGGTTCTAAAAATATGTCCACTACATTCTAGATTCTACATCTATATATATTTATATATCTCTACATCTCTGTACATTGTTCTATGTGTATACTCTGTTCAGCTCCTAAAGGTGCTTTATAGCCCTGTGAGCTTTTTTCTCAATAAATTAAAATTAAAATCAATCCTTAAAGTTTTTCTAGCAGAGTGTCTACTCCTTCTTCTTTCACTCCCTATATCCTCGTTTTCTATTTCTTCTCTGGATTCTCTTAACTTTTCCTCACCCACCTGCCCATTTTTAATTTCCTTTCCCCCATTATTTTTTTCTTCCCACTACCGCGTTTTGGACCTCCACGTTTCAATGTTGCGATCACCGGAAAGTATTCTGAACCCATCTCATTGCCCACTTCCATTCTAAAAATCTGCTTCCTCATTCTTCCTTCTACGAGATTGTATTCTATTACGGCGTCCCCTATCCCCGCGTACGTAAAATCCCCTTTATCCTCCCCTCTGGTATTGCCGTTACAAATAAGACACCAAACCTCTCCCAACAAGTCCAGTAGCCTCCTCTATCCCTCCAGATCTGTTTCCTTGTGTTTCGAGTTTATTGCGACGCCCTCCTTTTCTTTATCACACACTTCTTTCCCTTATTCCTCAGTACACAAATTCAGGTCCCTCTATCAGCACCAATCCCTTCTGCTTTGTCTCTGTTCATTTCCTCATTGTTCTCCATCCTCCCTCTTCTCCTCTTCTACTGTACACGTGTGCAACATCCACAACCAGTTTTCCTACTTTTATTTTTCTCACCATTGTTCCGTCCTCTTCTTTCATATGCTCTCTCTTTTTTGCTCCACCCTCACTTTTTTTCTCACCCCTGACACCAGGCGATCCATCCTTCTCCCTTTCACATGATCCTTTCTCGCTGCTTGCATATTTCACACATATGCTTTCGGTAACAATCTTTCTACGCCCTTCCAAACTTTCTCATCCCCCTGAGTTTCGCTCATTATTATTACGTCCCATTTTGTCAATTCCCCCAGATGCCCTTATCCATGTTTTTTCATCCTGAGATACTCCAGAACGCCACTTTCACGTGTCTGTCTTCTCCTACTGATCCTTCCGTCCTTGTCTTTAGCGGTTTCTCTATTTTGTAATCCCCGAGGCGTGTCCTTCCTTCTTATTTTCTTGTTCTTTGTCCTACTCATTTCTTTGACTTGCTCGCCTTACTCTCAATTCTTTGATTTCTTAGTGCCAGACCTAATTTCTATCTCACCCTAATATTACCCTGCTACCTTTCCTTCTTTCCGCCCATGCCTTCTGTTCAATCAGCCATTTTTTTCTTCTTTCCAGCCGATTGAGGTGATCTTCTATTATCTCCGCTTTGCCTTTTAACAACTTCTTTTTGCCCATTATTTCAAACTTATCCTTCTCACACCCTTATGTTACCAGAAACATGCCTTCCCTTCTTTCCTTTATTCCTCCTACCCTATTTACTTCTTCCACCCTCACTTTTGCTCCTATATCTCTAATTAGATTTTAAACCTCATTCTATCCAGTTTCACTGTTTATTTTCAGTCCCCTGATCATTACATTCTTTTCCCACTATGATATTTGCTCCCCTTCTATTCGTCTTGCGATCTGTGTCAATCTACTACGTAGCCTCTTATTCTCTATATGCTAGCTCACCCCACATTCAGTTGAATCCTGGTTACATGCTACCTCAGTCCTTCTACGCTCAGCGCTCGCTTCTAATTTACTTATTACTTTCATCTCCCTTGTCCTATTTTCACCATATTCTCTCTGCTGATTTTATACGCTCTCCATTTTCCACAAACTTTCTCATTTTCGCCTTTCCATAATTATTCCCTCTCTTCCCATTTCTTTCAAATTTTTAGTACCTTCTGCTTGAGATCCCCTTCCTTGGCACCATGTCTCCTCTCTAAATATTGTGAACATTGCCTGAATCTTCGTCAGCATGTTCTCTTCACCCTTCTTTCTTTGCGGCGTTTTTCTTTTTATCGTTTTCTCACTATTTTTACCCCCTTCTAAATCTTTATTCGCCTCTTCCCTTTTCCTTTTTCCTTCTTGCTTTTTCCTTTTCTTTTTTTCCTCGCTGCTTGTCGCTCTTACCCGTTTTCACCAATAGTCAAAAAGCCTGATAGATCCCACACTATGCGAGCGCTGTGCAGCTCTATTGAGTTTTTGCAAGTTCGTGGGTCTACCTCGCCTTTTACCCGACTCCTGACCTGCTCTGGTTGCCACGCTTCCCTCACTCCTAACCGGCGTCTAGTATCGCTCGTCAGCACTACATTCACATCTGCCGCCCTCTGTCTGGACTCCGTATTACAAGCATCCTTACTTTACCTACTCAGCAAGACTCGCAATACGTCACTTTTTCAAAGCCTGAATTTTCACAACGCAAAATCCAATCCAACCTCAAAATCAGCCCTTATCTTTCATTTTCGCCACCACATTCACCCATTCATCCACACCCTTCAATCTCACTCAGCGTCTCACCCATACCTTCTCTACTCACCACAATTTCACCATGCTCACTTCTCTTTCTCTTTCTTGATAGCCAAAAAGCAACAGCACCAAAAAACACCGTAACTCTACTATCGGTACCGGAAACAGACGCCAAGAGAAAACATTGCTTATTAATTGTTGGTTTCGAGAAAAAATCACACAAATTGATCAGAAAACAACAAAAATCGAGTTAAATCAAAATGTGATCTGACGATTTTTTTCTTATTCGGTAAAAATACTTAGAAGGCATCCCCAAAACATAATTTCCAGGGTAAAAATTTTAGCCTGATCTTTTAAATAAACTTTGTTCTGAGGGGGCGTGATTGTATATCTGATATTAGTTTCCAACTTTTTTTCTACACCATGCTAAACATATCTGTAGCTCAACCTATAGTACTTACAAGTAACGGTCACCCCTTTGAATCAGGGATAGTGTAATGTTATACATTTCCTGAAAGTGCTTGTCGTGAATAACCCAAATGCAACATACTAGCGTCAGTCGGTCATATATATGGGAGTTACGAGCCATTGAAGTTAACATGGGAGTCTATGAGAATAACAATCAATTCATCAACAAACAAAACTGTGTGTGTTCTTCTGTTTCCCAACTCTCATCTCCCGATCTGCTTGCTCAGGGCATACATAGTGTCTGTTCATAACATAGTAGGGTGATTAGGGCTTCCCTGACAAGAGGAATAATTTTTCTCATAGACTCCCATGTTAACTCCATGGCACATAACTCCCATATATATATATATATATATATATATATATACATAAAAAATAAATTTAACCAATGATGAAAGATACTTATTTTTCCAATCCGAAATAGATATGTTGTTTGCAAGTGGAAAAACACGCGTGGCTGCACAGGAACGGGAATGATTGTGGACAATTATTACTTTCATCCAGGAATAATTCACACTCATGGCAATGATCCACTTGCAAGAGACATCAAAGATTTTCGTATTGCTCTCCGTCATTCCGTCATGACAAATAGAGGGGATCTCCGTGAGATCTATGACACGGTGCGACCAGAGTAAGGCCCTTTTTACAACAAATAATCGCAAACGTCTTCCATAATTGATAATTATACTTCGTTTCAAAATGACTTTAATTGATCATTTATACATAATATAAAATATTAAATACTCATGATCCTAGATTTGTGGAGGCTTCAACGTATTATACCTTCGTAAGGGCCAGACCGGCAACGTACAATTGGAGACTGCAATACAGGTTTCCCGTGGTTAGAAGCTTGCTTCATTATGCAACGAAGCTTATGCGTGATCGCTATATCGGCTTGCGAAGGTACCATGAAAATTGCTATCTGGAATTAATTCCTGTGCAGCACGATGGCGGATATTATTCTGTTGTTTTCCTGGACCCAAATTTTGGGCCACAAATCAACGGAACTAGAGCCATTGATGTCGATACAACCTTCAAAGCTGTCCCGAGAGATCTACCAGAAGCATTCCAATTGTTAACAGTCATGGCTGAAAAGCGAAAGCATGTACGTATATGACTAATCTAGAACAAAAGTAGCGTATAGCCAGGATGTAGATTCTAACTCTTGTACAAGCCCACTGTTAGGCGCTATCCTGATACTAGATCAAGTTAATCATGACGTAATCCCAGCTCCTTTTGAAGTTTCTCTAATTTCAGTTAATGCTTATACTATCCCGATATGCAGCTATACTCCAAGCTGGACCATTTCCTTTGAACACTGTTAGATGCTATCCTAAAGCATTTAAAGTTTATCATGACGTGATCCCAGCACCTTTCCAATATTCTGTGATTCCAGATAATGTTTATGCTGTCTCGATTCCAGCTCTAATTCATGGTGGTTCGATCCCAGCGCATGACCGAGGTCCACCGATTTATGCTTATCATGAGCAATTACATAAGAAGGCAACATTGTAGTCGCCACATGAGCATTGTTATGCTTCTGCTTAAGCCCCACTATTAGACGCCATCTCTATGATAGGTCAAAGTTATTATGACGCGCTCCCAGCACATTTTCAAGATTCTGTAATTCTAGCCTCATGATCGTGCTGCCTAAGTTCTGACACATGTGCGGGTCCCTCCTGTGAGGCGCTATTCCATGGCTAAATCAAGTTAATCATTATGTAATCCCAGAACCTTTCCAAAATTCGGTGACTCCAGCTCTAATTCATGTTGGTCCGATTTCAGCACATGACCGAGGTCTGATTCGTGCTTATTTAACATTTACAGTCCCCACATAATCTTCGTTATGCTTCTGTTGAAGCCCCACATTTGAACGCCATCTTAATATCAGATCAAGATAATAATGATAGGATAGTCGAAAATTTTCAAGATTCAGTGATTTCAGTTAATGCTAGTGCTGCACCGATTACGGTTAATGTGCAACCTCCACACACGTGACTTCGATATGAAATTTGGCTTAGACGACTATTTTTTTAGTTCTGACTAATAAGTAGCAACATTTGCATAACCTTCATGATATTTATTGTAATGGAACTTAAAATATCAGAACAACATCATATAAAAGCTGTTTTTAGTGTGTAAAATATAGTATCAAAGTTGTTTACATATTAAAAATGCTCTGTCAAATTGAAAATTCATACAAATAAAGTTGATAATCTTTCCGGTACAGAAAAACTTCATGGCAGTCTGGTGTCAGATCAGGCCCAGGTCTGTCTTTATCTAGACTGTCTAGTCTGGAAGATCATCTCTGGCACAAGTCTGGTGCTAGCCCTGGCGGACCGAACGAACGGAGCGGATACGCTACAGCGTATCCTTATAGTATCCACATCGTATCCTCTCCGTATCATGCAAGAAAAACTCATTAAAAAAGAAAGATTAACATTTCAATTGTTGAAATTCGGATTCTACGTGGAATTTTGAGTTAAAAGGTCACAGAGTAATCGCAATGGTTTTTCTTGCAACATTAAAAACTGTTAATAAATATAATACTTATCGATGACGTTCGCTGAAGGCGACTTCAAACGCATCGTCATTCAGTAGTACTTCATAGGCGTTATCCGTCGACGATGCGTTTGAAGTCGCCTTCAGCCCACGTTATCGATAAGTATTATATTTTTTAAAAGTTTTTAATGTTGCAAGAAAAACTATTGCGATTACTCCGTGACCTTTTAACGTAAAATTTCACGTAGAATCCCAATTTCAACAAGTGAAATGTTCATCTTCCATTTTTAATGAGTTTTTCTTGCATGATACGGAGAGGATACGATGTGGATACTATAAGGATACGCTGTAGCGTATCCGCTCCGTTCGTTCGGTCCGCCAGGGAGTCCTATCCAGGTCTGACTTTATGTATATCGTCTAGTTTGGAAGGTCTGGTTTGGCCCAGGACTGGCACTGTCTAGCCATCCGCGAACAACAAAAGGTCTAAGTTCGGTCTGGATGGTCTAGTCTGGCCGAAGACTATCGCTGATCAGCTGAATGCAATTACAGTGCAAAATCATTTTCTCCCAAGCCATTAAAAACAATTGAGGGATTTAAGCTAGCGGCTTACCGGTCTCTAAGTAGTGGCTGACCAGCCCGTAACTAGCGGCTGACCAGACAGTCTGGTCTGGGCTGGGCCAGCGCCAGAAGATTTTTCCAAAAGGGCTGTATATGTACATCGATCAAAAACTTTAGTCCTCTCTTTGTTATATATGACACTGAATCAATAAAAAATATCTTTGCAGCGAATTCCCTTCGCGTATGTTCTCATGAGCAGAAAAACGGAAGAAGCATACACAAATGTTCTTCAGGTGATTAGGGACATCATGTTTGAACCAATTGATTTCGTATCACATATAATGACTGATTACGAAACAGCTCTGCATAATGCATGTAGAACCGTATTTCCCGAAGCCGAATGCACAGGTTGCGATTTCCATTATGATCAGGTATCTTACAATACATTTTCAATTTAAAAAAACTCCAAACAGTTTTCAATGAATTTATTAAAAATGGGTAACATAAAAAATTGAATATCTCTAGGCAATATTCAGAAACGCAGAAAAACGGGATGTCAATAGACTAATCAGAAATTGGCCAGAAGGGGAATGCTATTTGAAAATGATCATGGCATTGCCATTTTTACCACCTGAGCGCATCGAACTCAACTTTAATACTTTGTTTGCACGATCATCTGAAGATGTGCAAAACTTGTATGAAACCAGCGGTTTCAACGAGTATTTCCGAAGGACGTGGCTAAATGGCATAACCCCCCAAGTACAAATTGAATTAAATATAGGATTTTGAAATTTCAAGGGCATATAAGAAAATTGGCTTTAATTAATCCATAAATTATTTTTTCAAATATCACTAACTACAGGTCTTCAGCGTATACGACAAAGACACCCGAACCAACAACCCGATAGAAACGTACCATAAACAAATCACTAAGAAACTGGAAGTGCATCCACCCGTACGTGATTTCCAAGGTTAAAATTTCAATAAATAATTCCAACCCGCAGCTTCATTGATAATTTGTTTAATAAGCCATAGGATTCATAACTCAACAAGTTAGATGTAAAATTGACCTTAAATCACTATGAGATAAAATAATTTCTATGACTATACTGCCTTCAACTTGAAGTTGACTAGACTTATAACATCTTTGAAATTTACATTATATATTAACAACTAGAAATTAACTATATTATCAAAATTACTTTGAAACACTTACTACTACATACATAAAAAAAGTTGAAGGATTTTTATTATTATTCTAGAGAAACTTGTAGAAATACAAGGTAATTCCCGCACGGATGTCATTGCATTAGCTAGGGGAGCTCAAATACGTTTGAAATCAAAAATCGAATATCGTTATAAAAATCTCGTCATAAAAGATTTGTGGCGCGAATGGAGGGATGGATTTTGGACAGACCAAGAGTTGTTGTTGGAGTGCATTGCTTCTATCAAAGGGAACCAGTGGCTGCGAGACTTTAATTATATGAAAAACAGAGACAGAGATCTCAGGCAACTTATAAACGGTTGGTGAGGGTTTTAGTACCTTTTTAGTTTCACATTTATCCTCATTAGTCATCTGACTGCGAGTCTAACCATATAAGAGAATAGGAACTGCAACCATAGGGAATTTTCTGTAAGCAGCTTTACGCGATTCTTAAGTGGCACTCATACATAGCTTGAAAATTCTATCTGAAATTCATTTTCTATCGCGAATAGCAAGTTACTATTTTGTCAACCTTGTATCTGTAATGATCTCTTACTGAGAAGAATATGAATTGAAGCGCCGGTGGGATATATCAGGCTGTACCGCTTCTGATTCATGACCGGAATATCGCGTGTACGAATCTCGCTGTCTGCAATATTTATTTTATTTCATTTCTCATTCATGAAAATGTCCATAAAGAAAATTGCCTTTAATAGTCTTTAAAAAATTGACTGATCATTTTTGTAATGCCTTTTATAATGTAAAAATGTACTTTTTTAACTTTATGGTGTTTTTCGCAGGATTTTTGGAAATTGTTGAAGGAAATTATATTTATAAACATTTTATTAAATACAAAATAGATAAATAAATAAACTTCTCGCAACAAGTTTCTCGTCAAACTCTATATAGCCTGCGAAAAATATTTCTAAGGTGATTTTCCCAAAACGGTGGAAAAGCACATATTGCTGCATGGGTAAATTATTACTCAGATAATAAGCTTCCATTTAAAAAATTATAAAACGAAAATAACATTTACAATTGGTGGTCTTTCTTTGTTGGAAGCGCCATAACAAATAGTGAGTAGTGGATATTTCATTAGATATGACTTATGATAAATTTCTTATAGGAGAAGACCGCGATCAGGTGGTAGTTTATCCACCTCGAAACATCCACCATTACGAACATGCTGTCGAGGAAGCTGACGCAAGTGACAATGAGGACAACTATAATCCAGCAGTGGACGGCTTCAATATCGATCAATTATTGAACGAGGCAGAAGAGTTGGTAGCACAATTTGCGGATCCAGAATATTATGAAGAGGCACCGATGATAGATCATGAGCCAGCCCCTCTTTTGCCTGATGATATTGAAGCTGCCCTCCTTCCTGCTCAAGCACTGATTCCACCTATTGCTAATGCTGCCCCGATTCCCGCACACTTGCAAGCACCTTTAATTCCAGGTCGTCCTCAAGCTCTCCAGATTATGAATCCCGTTCAAGCTCCATTGCGACTAGCTATCCCGATGCCAGCACATGAGCAGGTCCCACCAATTCGACACATGCCGATTCCGGCGCATAATAACGCAGGTCCACTTCCAGAATACAATCGAGGTCTACCTATCCGTGCTCATCAGGGGCAATTTTCTGAGATTGAAGTTCTTCAAGTTCCAGATGATGTTCCTCAAGATCTGCGAATGCCAAATCGCCGAACACCGGAAATAGGAGATGCACTGGTTGCATATGGTGGCCTTCCAGTTCCACTCAATCCGCCCGCAGTGCATATCCTAGACGCAGAGGATGATGAGGTAGCAGTTGTGGAAGTAGTGAGTTTGAGGGTATCTAATCGAAGAGAAGGTACCCGAGAAAACCGACTTCCACAATTTCCACGAAGGAACGTGCGAATCATGAGGTTACCCCGAGATATTGAACAGGAATATAGAAGACACAGTAGAGATAGACGAAATTCTCGTTCCCCACGAAGACAATGTTCTCGATCGCCACGCCGATCTCCGCGTAGAAGTAGGCCAGACTCTCGATCGCCAAGAAATGACAGACAACATCATAGATCGCCACGATCATTACATCATTCACATCATCATCATTTGTCTCGGAGAGACAGGCGATATCGGAGATAATAATCTCTTGTTATAGTGGCAGGAGTTTTGCATTTTTTTTTTTAATTATTGTTCATGTTCGATTTTCGGTGTTTCTCTTTTATCTTCTTCCTGCAAAAAGAATTGATTGTTTTTTAAGTTCATAATGGAACTCTTATATTTCGAGTAATTTTATTCTCACGCAGTAAAGGCCAGTTTACCCAACAAAAAGATTATTATAGCAGGCTCAGATCCGAATTTTTCAACTAGGGAATTTAGCAGATCATTTCAAAAGTTTTTGGCACATTAAAATGAAATACGTTGTATACAATTTTTCATAATTCATTGCAAAACGGGCGGCAAAAAATTGATGAATATTTTTTTAAATCAATTAGTCTCTTCGATGTTGCGTAAATCAGCCTTGATTATAGGAGAATTATATTCTTTGAAATGTACGAATTCCATTTATTGAAATAAAAATATATTTCTGATGCTTTGTTACAAAGGCCCTCTTCGAAGCGAATAAATTCAGCGTTTTAAGTTCAAATTAAAATTAAGCAATTGCAGTAATTCATAATTTAAGTATGATAAAGCTCAAAGGGGTGGTAGGAAATATATAACTATTATACAAGTGCACAAAATAGGCGCACGTGTACCACAAGCTATTTTTTGCGAATACCAGTTCCATGAATTCCATGAACTTCGTGAATTCCATGAATTCCGTGAATTCCATGAATTCCATGAATTCCATGAATTCCATGAAATCCGTGAACTCCATGCATTCCGTGAATTCGATGAATTCCATGAACTCCGTGTATTCCATGAATTCCGTGAATTTCATGAATTCCGTGAATTTCATAAATTCCGTGAATTTCATGAATTCCGTGAGTTTCATGAATTCCGTAAATTTCATGAATTGCGTGAATTCCATGAATTCCGTGAATTTCATGAATTCCGTGAATTTCATGAATTCCGTGAATTCCATGAATTTCGTGTATGTATGCCATTAAGCCATTTCTCTATCGGGGTAGGCGTGACACTACCCGCTTCAGGTAGTGTTTCTAGGTGAATAGTTTCTTGTAGTAAATAACTACAAGTATAGGCTCACCACACCCACAACTAGCCAAAAGCACACAGCATCTTGAACGGTCACCCATCCAAGTACTAACCGCGCCCAACACTTCTTAACTTCAGTGATCTAACGAGAACTGGTTTTTTGAGCGTGATATGGCCGTTGGC
>CAKNXH010079185.1:0-17449 GCA_932178445.1 Andricus quercusramuli | reverse complement strand
GAATTCAAGGAATTCATGGAATTCAAGGAATTCATGGAATTCAAGGGATTCATAGATTTCAAGGAATTCATAGAATTCAAAGAATTCATGGAATTCAAGGAATTTGTGGAACTCAAGGAATTCGTGGGATTCAAGGAATTAATGGATTCAAGGAATTCATGACATTCAAGGAATTAATGGAATTCATGGATTTCAAGGAATCTGTGGAATTCAAGCAATTCACGGAATTAATAGAATTAAACGAATTCAAGGAATTCATGAAATTCAAGAAATTCATTGAATTCATGGAATTCAAGGAATTCAAGGAATTCATGGAATTCAAGAAATTCATGGAAATCAAGGAATTCATGGAATTCAAGAAATTCATGGAAATCAAGGAATCCATGAGATTCAAGGAATTCATGGAATTCGCGGCATATACCGAATACTCGGCATTCATGAAATTTAAGGAATTTACAGAGTTCAAGGAATTTACAGAATTCCAGAAATTTACAGGATTCACGGAATTGTAGGAATTCGAAGAATTCAAGGAATACATGGAATTCAAGAAATTCATGGAATTCAAAGGATTCATAGATTTCAAGTAATTCATAGAATTCAAAGAATTCATGGAATTCAAGGAATTCGTGGAATTCGAGGAATTCACGGAATTCGAGGAATTCAAGGAATTCAAGGAACTCAAGGAATTCAAGGAATGCAAGAAATTCATGGAATTAAAGGAATTCATGGAATTCAAGGAACTCAAGGAATTCATGAAACTCAATGAATTCATGGAATTCAAGTAATTCATGAAATTCAAAGAATTCGTGGAATGCAAGGAATTCATGGAATTCATGAAATTCAAGTAATTCATGACATTTAAGTAATTCATGAAATTCAAAGAATTCATGGAATTCGAAGAATTCATGGAAATCAAAGAATTCATGGAATTCAAAGAATTCATGGAAATCAAAGAATTAATGGAATTCAAAGAATTCATGGAATTCAAGGAATTCATGGGATTCAAGGAATTAATGGATTCAAGGAATTCATGGCATTCAAGGAATTAATGGAATTCACGGATTTCAAGGAATCTGTGGAATTCAAGGAATTCACGGGATTAATAGAATTCATGGGTGTGGTGAGCCCACACTTGTAGTTATTTACTACAAGAAACTATCCACCTAGGAACACTACCCGAATCGGGTAGTGTCACGCCTACCCCGAAAGGGAAATGGCTTAATGGTATAATGGTATACATGGAATTCAAGAAATTCACAGGATTCAAGAAATTCACGGAATTTAAGAAATTCACAGAATGGAAGGTATTCACGAAATTCGAGGAATTCACGGAAAGTAAGGAATTTTTTGAATTCCTTGAATTGCATAAATTCTTCCAGTTGCATGAATTTCTTTAATTCTATGAATTCGATAATTTCCTTTGATTCCTTGAGATTCTTGAATTCCTGGAATCCCGCGAATTTTGCAAATCCCTTAAAAATGAATTCTTAGATTTCCTATAGTGATTTCAAAATATTAAAAAAAAATATCAAAAACCGGAAAGTATTAATTTCTGAAACTATCTGCTGTTTGCAGTGTGATTATATGTACTAAAATGATGGGCCAACTCAAAAATGAGTGGTTTTGATAGACGACCAACGCTAGAGTAGTGGTTTCAAACGATCACTTTAAGAGAGGGTTTTTTACATGCAGGTACCAAATTATCGTAAAAATTCTTCTTTTTTATTCTACAAAATATAGTGAGATAGTGAGATCGTTCAGACTCGCCCTTGAAAACCACCCTTACTATATGCAACCTAAAATGTTTAAAATTACCACTTCAGTATTTGCACAATAAATAACGTCAGAAATTTTGTACGAGACGCGTATATGTGTCAGCTTTTAAGCTGCCAACAACTTCGAAGTGATAATTATTTTCAAATCAGATATACATTCAGAACACAATCTTCCTGATCAATTTCCATTGAGAGATGCTGCTGCGCGCATTCAGGGAGAAGGACGAAATCATAATCGTAAGCTCCTCATTTTATTATTACTCTCTCTCCCTCTCTTCCTCTCTTACTCTCTCCCCCTCCCCACCAACCCCCTATATATATTTTGTTTCTTAACCCTTAAATGGTAACGTCGGGTCACTCGTGCCTTGACCAAATCTTCTCCCCTTGCTAGCTTAGAGAGAAGCGTGAAGTTTATTTGATTATATTGTTTAAAAAAATGATAAAATCAGCAATATAGTGATTCATCCTTATACTAGGATAGTTGATGAAATTTCATGATTTTTGTGGAATTTTTGCAGCGCTGTAGAGCACTTTTCAAAGCACCAGAAACGAGTGACCCGACGATACCGTTTAAAGGGGTCGAAAATGACGTTACCATTTAAGGGTTAATTTTTCGTAAAAAATGGAGTGAAAAATAATACTAAAAATTGTTTGCAAAGTTGATTGTTAATAATTGAATAACAATTAAAGATTAACCAATTAGGAGCACGCGTTATATGGCCCAAAGTTCTTGTGCCATAGACGAGAGTGCGTGCGCGAAAAAGCTGATGCCGTGTAATTTTAAATTTGCAGGACGTTGTGAATGTAATTGTTGCAACTTGACACGGCAGCTGCCTTCAAGTATTTGGATTCGTCACAATTCAAAAGAATTCTCAGAATTCACTTGTACTTCTTTGAATTATTTTCAATTTTTTTTTAATTATTTTGAAATCTTCACAATACACAATTAATTATTTTAAAATTCTCGAAGTCTTCTGCATTCTCTGAATTCTCCTAAATTCTTTTGAATTCTTCCGAATGTTGCAAATTCTTTTTTTGCATTCTATGAATTTTCCAAAATGTTCTACATTTTCTAAACTCTTCTCAATTCTCGGAACTCTTCCCAATTCCCTGAACTCTCCTGAACTTTTACAATTCATCTTGATTGTCTGAATTATTCGAAATTCTATGAATTCTTTCGAATTTTCTGAATTGTTTTGAAATTTTCTGAACGCCTTAAACTGTTCTGAATTTGTTGAATTCTCACATCACTAAATTTTGTGAATGTTTTTTAATCATCTTAAATCATTAGATTACACATTAAGTTAGCGGTAACTCCTCTGTGTAATTCGAAGAAATTCTACAGAAATCGAAATTATTTTTTTCATTTCTTTTCAAATCTTTACAGTACTGAATTCTTCACAATTCGAAATTCTTTTGAATTGTCTGAAATCTTCTGAATTATTCAAAGTAGTGTGTGCTCTCTTAATTCTTTGAAAATTGTTGAAATTATCTTGAATTTTTCTTAACTCTCTTAACAATTATGGATTTATGTAATTAGAGAGAATTATATCAGGGAATGCAAAAGACTTCAAAAAACAAGTACTCACTTCGACCACTGTGCGTCATCAGTTGAAGAATCGACATCTTTGTCGTCTCTCGAGGTTCCCCTCAGTCGCTTTTCCATCGCGACTGTTGGACACATCGACATATAGAAATGTACCGATAACGCTGTGTGGAGAACGGAAATGGACTTTAGAGAGAGAGAAAACATTTGAGAGGGAGATCTGCCTTTTTCTGTTCCAGGACTGTCCTACGCATGCTCATGTGCTTCATGAAGGTCCACCCATTTCAGTGCTTCCTACAGCGTTATCGGTCCATTTCTAGATGTTCGATGGTTGGACAAAGTGCGCTATGTGGGAGATGGCGATTCGACTGGTGTGACAATCGTCTGGAATCGCCTACTTCTTCTACTCGATGTGCAATATACTACATATTTCAAGATTTTATATTTCGTAGCGCAGTTTCTGCTTGAAGTTGCACCATTGGAATTCGCAACCTCTTGCAAATTTGAAAATACACGGCCTCAGATTTTTTGCGTACACACTCTAGTCAATGAAACATGGACTATCGTCCATCTAACGCGTGCTCCTGATAGTTCAATCTTTGATTGTTAATCACTTAATAATTATTAACTTAACAAAAAATTCTTATTATTATTATTCTCGATGCCGTTTTTCATGAGTATTTCAAAAATAAAAAATTCATCTTGAGTACTGGGACACCTTGTATATATAAGATTCAAAAACACGCTTGAATTGTATATTCAAATATTCATTAATTTCAATATCCAAATCAGTGCACTATGATGTAGTTCCTGGCCTGAGACGCCCAGGACAAGGGCGAGGAAATCCGCCAGGAAGACATCGACGAGCTGGTCCACGTAGACCGCCAGGGAGGGCAGCTGCTGGGGAACCGCGGGATCAGGTTGTTGATCGGGATTTTTGGGATCAAGATTATTATCCCCAAGAAAATGTTGTCCCTCAACGCCGGGGTCCAGGAAGACCGCCAGGCAGGGCTCGACGAGCAGGCCAAGGAAGACTGCAAGGGAGGGCAGCTGCTGAGGAACCGCCAGTCCAGATTGCTCATGGGGATTTTCGGGATGAAGATTAATATCCCCAAGATGATATTGTCCCCCAACGTCGAAGGCCAGGCAGACCGCCAGGGAGGGCTCGCGCCAACCTACAAAGAGGTCAACCGGTTGCAAGACCAAGAGGACGTGGAAGACATCCAGGAAGATGGCTTCCTGACAGAGAAAATATGGATGAACAAGATAATGGTAAGATTCACATTATTTATTTTGGAAATTGAAAACTGAACAAAAGTACGTTTCGCTGATCAAAAAGAATGCTTTAGAAAGTGATTTTCTCAAAATAAGACCTTTCAATCTTTTTTTATATTTATTTATAGTAATTTTGAGAGCTTCTAGATTTTTTTATTTACAGGACTCAATAAGAAAAAGATGTTTTTCTAAATTAATTCAAACAAAAAATCTTACAAAATAAATCAAAGTTGTGCATATCATGCAAAATAAAGAGAAAAATAATATTAGCTATTTTTCCATAACATTTTAATTTAAAAAATGTTTAATCCTACTTCGGTCTCGACCAACAATAAGATATTGATTTAATTTTGACTTTACACGAGTAATGTGGAACCTGAAAGTGAACTCTGTAATGCTAAGGCCTTTTAAGTTCACGAAATTTCAATTAATTAATTGAATTTAATAGATTTTAATTTATATCTCCATCTAGTCTGCGATGACGAAATAATTTTTCTGTATTAGAGGATTTAACTTTGATCGATATTGTAGATTTCTACTATTCACAGTATGTGTGATTGGATTTCTCAACGGATCGATAATTACAATCTCCGGTGATAATACAGCTTCCTATTTAGAATTTAATTTATCCACCCTAGTGCGCAATAACGCAAAATGCTACTTTAGCTCGCGTTCGTCTCGCGTATAGCTTCGGCGCAGGTCCAAAATGCTTATTGCGCTTAAACCAATGGTTACAGTTCCTACAGACAATAGAAATTCTTAATTGAAGACCGAAAATTAGTTTGTTTTATGAAGTTATGTGAAAAACAAGTTCTAATGGAAACTAGTCTAGTATAAGAGCTTCAAAAGTAGCTACCATAGGACTTAGATGAAGCCTTAATTTGGATGTAAAAAATACGTAGATTTTTTTCTACCGTCCTGAAGCCAAATCCTTATATATTAATTATAAAAGTGTACATTAATAGTTTTTTCTGTAATAACTCATCTCTAGTGCAATTCATGCCAAAGTTCCAGGGGTAAAAATTTAAGACTCAAATTCAACACAGCGGAGGCTATATTGATACGTTAAAATATTTCAATACCTTCGATTTAAATTTAAGATGCTTTTAATGAGGCTGAAGATCCTAACTACTTTCCCCAAGAACCGCCGGTTTTTCGGGAGAGGCAAGAACATGGAAGAGGAAGGGCTCGTCGTGAAGGTTATGCCGAACGACTACACTGGTTGAATCCAGAAGAAAATCATGTCGAGATTGGCTATTACGAGTCAGATGAGGATGAAGATGTTGTTCCTGAGAGAATATACGACAACAACAAAATTATTGGTGGCTTTATCTATGTCACCAATAAAGTTGTTGGGAACAAAGAGTAAATAAGACAATTTAATAGAATAATGACATAAATGAGGTCATGACGTCATTTTTTGCAACATTTTAATTAGTTATTTCCATATATCCCACATAACTCCTGTGTTATTTTTTAAATTTTCCTAATCAACCTTTTTGCGTACATGAATAATCACGCCGCCTTATCAGACTCAGCAAATATACATTCACTGTCAACACGATAAAAGATTCCGGTTATGAAAAGTAGAATGTCGTATTAAATGTGAAGTTATAGGAAATTCCGGTTGTTTCAATCAGAAGTCTGACTGTTCGTTAGTTTAACCAGAATTTTCTGTTTAACTATAATCTCGATTTCTTCATTTATGCCCCTCCTTCCCGCACTGTCCCTGTTTATCACTTTCCACTCCCTCCCTTCCTTCAACGCTTTCTCTACCTCTTCCATGTATTTTTTTCCCCGTCTATCTTTTTTCCTTTATCATTCCTTCGTGCTTCCTCTTCCTCCTGTTGAGTTCTCCTTCTTCCATTTCCCGTTTCCTCCAGATTCTTACATTCTCCTTCATTCTATCATTTCTTTCCCTGCATTCATCGTCACACCAGACTTCTCTGAAATCCTTCCCTTCTTCCCTCGGTTTCACCCCTTGCCTTGCCTAATGAAAATATGACCTTTATGCTGATGATAGCAAAATACATATTTCTGGGCCTCTTTGCACCCTTAGGGACCTACTTCAAATGGTGCAGGAAGATATTAATAACGTCTACAACTAGGTTGTATCTAATCGTTTGAAACTTAATCCACAAAAAACATGTGCTTTGCTAGTTGGATCCTCCATTCATAATCCATCAAAAGTCCTAGATTCCCTCCCACCTTTGTACTTGAACGGTCTTGCTATTGACGTCTCTTATTCAGTTAATGATCTTGGTTTGATAATCAACAGGACTCATTCTTGGAAAGAGCATGTTGAACTAATATCACGCAAAACCTTCAGAACTTTACATCAGCTTAGTCGGAGTAGGGACTCTTTGCCTACAGCTACGATAATAAATCTTGTAAAAGCCTGGATTCTCCCTTATTTTGATTATGGGTGTGTGGTATAGGATGGAATCTCTGATGACCTAAATTGCAAACTTGAACGTGCTTTCAATGCCTGCATCCTTTTTATATATAACTTGCCCAAATTCGATCATATTTCTGAGTATAGGGAGAGAGCTGGCTTTATGACAGTTGCCAAGAGAAGACAATATTTTATGGGTAATTTGCTGTACATGATCTTTAAAAATAGAAAGCCTGTATATTTAATGGAATTATTTTTGCGGGAGAATATGAACCTTCCAGGTCGGCCTGGGCTGCGCGATAGAGGTCGTACCCTGGCAATACCTACTCATAGAACATGTTTAATGCAAAAATCTTTTGTAATTAGAGGGAGACGGCTTTGGAATAAACTGCCAAATAATATTCCTAATCCGCCCACAGTATTTGCATTTAAAAAGATGTTCTCTAAATTTCTAAAATCTATGTCTACACCATTATTTAATATAACTCTGTGTACTTAGCCTGTATCTTGTTTTCTCTCTCTATTATATTCAGTTTCATTACTATTACTATTTGTTATTCATTTATGTTTTTCTATTATGAGGTGTGCTAATGTTATTCTTTTTTCTTTTGTCTACTTATATCTTAAGATAAGTTTACCAACAGTGCCATCTTAATATGAAATTTAAGTAACTTCTTACAGCATATACGTACATGAACTTAATTACTTTTTTTATATAACCGATAATATCATTAAATGTACATTTTTAATATTAAATCAGGGTTCTAAAAATATGTCCACTACATTCTAGATTCTACATCTATATATATTTATATATCTCTACATCTCTGTACATTGTTCTATGTGTATACTCTGTTCAGCTCCTAAAGGTGCTTTATAGCCCTGTGAGCTTTTTTCTCAATAAATTAAAATTAAAATCAATCCTTAAAGTTTTTCTAGCAGAGTGTCTACTCCTTCTTCTTTCACTCCCTATATCCTCGTTTTCTATTTCTTCTCTGGATTCTCTTAACTTTTCCTCACCCACCTGCCCATTTTTAATTTCCTTTCCCCCATTCTTTTTTTCTTCCCACTACCGCGTTTTGGACCTCCACGTTTCAATGTTGCGATCACCGGAAAGTATTCTGAACCCATCTCATTGCCCACTTCCATTCTAAAAATCTGCTTCCTCATTCTTCCTTCTGCGAGAATGTATTCTATTACGGCGTCCCCTATCCCCGCGTACGTAAAATCCCCTTTATCCTCCCTTCTGGTATTGCCGTTACAAATAAGACACCAAACCTCTCCCAACAAGTCCAGTAGCCTCCTCTATCCCTCCAGATATGTTTCCTTGTGTTTCAAGTCTATTGCGACGCCCTCCTTTCCTTTATCACACACTTCTTTCCCTTATTCCTCAGTACACAAATTCAGGTCCCTCTATCAGCACCAATCCCTTCTGCTTTGTCTCTGTTCATTTCCTCATTGTTCTCCATCCTCCCTCTTCTCCTCTTCTACTGTACACGTGTGCAACATCCACAACCAGTTTTCCTACTTTTATTTTTCTCACCATTGTTCCGTCCTCTTCTTTCATATGCTCTCTCTTTTTTGCTCCACCCTCACTTTTTTTCTCACCCCTGACACCAGGCGATCCATCCTTCTCCCTTTCACGTGATCTTTTCTCGCTGCTTGCATATTTTACACATATGCTTTCGGTAACAATCTTTCTACGCCCTTCCAAACTTTCTCATCCCCCTGAGTTTCGCTCATTATTATTACGTCCCATTTTGTCAATTCCCCCAGATGCCCTTATCCATGTTTTTTCATCCTGAGATACTCCAGAACGCCACTTTCACGTGTCTGTCTTCTCCTACTGATCCTTCCGTCCTTGTCTTTAGCGGTTTCTCTATTTTGTAATCCCCGAGGCGTGTCCTTCCTTCTTATTTTCTTGTTCTTTGTCCTACTCATTTCTTTGACTTGCTCGCCTTACTCTCAATTCTTTGATTTCTTCGTGCCAGACCTAATTTCTATCTCACCCTAATATTACCCTGCTACCTTTCCTTCTTTCCGCCCATGCCTTCTGTTCAATCAGCCATTTTTTTCTTCTTTCCTGCCGATTGAGGTGCTCTTCTATTATCTCCGCTTTGCCTTTTAACAACTTCTTTTTGCCCATTATTTCAAACTTATCCTTCTCACACCCTTATGTTACCAGAAACATGCTTTCCCTTCTTTCCTTTATTCCTCCTACCCTATTTACTTCTTCCACCCTCACTTTTGCTCCTATATCTCTAATTAGATTTTAAACCTCATTCTATCCAGTTTCACTGTTTATTTTCAGTCCCCTGATCATTACATTCTTTTCCCACTATGATATTTGCTCCCCTTCTATTCGTCTTGCGATCTGTGTCAATCTACTACGTAGCCTCTTATTCTCTATATGCTAGCTTTCTCATTTTCGCCTTTCCATAATTATTCCCTCTCTTCCCATTTCTTTCAAATTTTTAGTACCTTCTGCTTGAGATCCCCTTCCTTGGCACCATGTCTCCTCTCTAAATATTGTGAACATTGCCTGAATCTTCGTCAGCATGTTCTCTTCACCCTTCTTTTTTTGCGGCGTTTTTCTTTTTATCTTTTTCTCACTATTTTTACCCCCTTCTAAATCTTTATTCGCCTCTTCCCTTTTCCTTTTTCCTTCTTGCTTTTTCCTTTTCTTTTTTTCCTCGCTGCTTGTCGCTCTTACCCGTTTTCACCAATAGTCAAAAAGCCTGATAGATCCCACACTATGCGAGCGCTGTGCAGCTCTATTGAGTTTTTGCAAGTTCGTGGGTCTACCTCGCCTTTTACCCGACTCCTGACCTGCTCTGGTTGCCACGCTTCCCTCACTCCTAACCGGCGTCTAGTATCGCTCGTCAGCACTACATTCACATCTGCCGCCCTCTGTCTGGACTCCGTATTACAAGCATCCTTACCTTACCTACTCAGCAAGACTCGCAATACGTCACTTTTTCAAAGCCTGAATTTTCACAACGCAAAATCCAATCCAACCTCAAAATCAGCCCTTACCTTTCATTTTCGCCACCACATTCACCCATTCATCCACACCCTTCAATCTCACTCAGCGTCACACCCATACCTTCTCTACTCACCACAATTTCACCATGCTCACTTCTCTTTCTCTTTCTTGATAGCCAAAAAGCAACAGCACCAAAAAACACCGTAACTCTACTATCGGTACCGGAAACAGACGCCAAGAGAAAACATTGCTTATTAATTGTTGGTTTCGAGAAAAAATCACACAAATTGATCAGAAAACAACAAAAATCGAGTTAAATCAAAATGTGATCTGACGATTTTTTTCTTATTCGGTAAAAATACTTAGAAGGCATCCCCAAAACATAATTTCCAGGGTAAAAATTTTAGCCTGATCTTTTAAATAAACTTTGTTCTGAGGGGGCGTGATTGTATATCTGATATTAGTTTCCAACTTTTTTTCTACACCATGCTAAACATATCTGTAGCTCAACCTATAGTACTTACAAGTAACGGTCACCCCTTTGAATCAGGGATACTGTAATGTTATACATTTCCTGAAAGTGCTTGTCGTGAGTAACCCAAATGCAACATACTAGCGTCAGTCGGTCATATATATGGGAGTTACGAGCCATTGAAGTTAACATGGGAGTCTATGAGAATAACAATCAATTCATCAACAAACAAAACTGTGTGTGTTCTTCTGTTTCCCAACTCTCATCTCCCGATCTGCTTGCTCAGGGCATACATAGTGTCTGTTCATAACATAGTAGGGTGATTAGGGCTTCCCTGACAAGAGGAATAATTTTTCTCATAGACTCCCATGTTAACTCCATGGCACATAACTCCCATATATATATATATATATATATATATATATACATAAAAAATAAATTTAACCAATGATGAAAGATACTTATTTTTCCAATCCGAAATAGATATGTTGTTTGCAAGTGGAAAAACACGCGTGGCTGCACAGGAACGGGAATGATTGTGGACAATTATTACTTTCATCCAGGAATAATTCACACTCATGGCAATGATCCACTTGCAAGAGGCATCAAAGATTTTCATATTGCTCTCCGTCATTCCGTCATGACAAATAGAGGGGGTCTCCGTGAGATCTATGACACGGTGCGACCAGAGTAAGGCCCTTTTTACAACAAATAATCGCAAACGTCTTCCATAATTGATAATTATACTTCGTTTCAAAATGACTTTAATTGATCATTTATACATAATATAAAATATTAAATACTCATGATCCTAGATTTGTGGAGGCTTCAACGTATTATACCTTCGTAAGGGCCAGACCGGCAATGTACAATTGGAGACTGCAATACAGGTTTCCCGTGGTTAGAAGCTTGCTTCATTATGCAACGAAGCTTATGCGTGATCGCTATATCGGCTTGCGAAGGTACCATGAAAATTGCTATCTGGAATTAATTCCTGTGCAGCACGATGGCGGATATTATTCTGTTGTTTTCCCGTACCCAAATTTTGGGCCACAAATCAACGGAACTAGAGCCATTGATGTCGATACAACCTTCAAAGCTGTCCCGAGAGATCTACCAGAAGCATTCCAATTGTTAACAGTCATGGCTGAAAAGCGAAAGCATGTACGTATATGACTAATCTAGAACAAAAGTAGCGTATAGCCAGGATGTAGATTCTAACTCTTGTACAAGCCCACTGTTAGGCGCTATCCTGATACTAGATCCAGTTAATCATGACGTAATCCCAGCTCCTTTTGAAGTTTCTCTAATTTCAGTTAATGCTTATACTATCCCGATATGCAGCTATACTCCAAGCTGGACCATTTCCTTTGAACACTGTTCGATGCTATCCTAAAGCATTTAAAGTTTATCATGACGTGATCCCAGCACTTTTCCAATATTCTGTGATTCCAGATAATGTTTATGCTGTCTCGATTCCAGCTCTAATTCATGGTGGTTCGATCCCAGCGCATGACCGAGGTCCACCGATTTATGCTTATCATGAGCAATTTCATAAGAAGGCAACATTGTAGTCGCCACATGAGCATTATTATGCTTCTGCTTAAGCCCCACTATTAGACGCCATCTCTATGATAGGTCAAAGTTATTATGACGCGCTCCCAGTACATTTTCAAGATTCTGTAATTCTAGCCTCATGATCGTGCTGCCTAAGTTCTGACACATGTGCGGGTCCCTCCTGTGAGGCGCTATTCCATGGCTAAATCAAGTTAATCATTATGTAATCCCAGAACCTTTCCAAAATTCGGTGACTCCAGCTCTAATTCATGTTGGTCCGATTTCAGCACATGACCGAGGTCTGATTCGTGCTTATTTAACATTTACAGTCCCCACATAATCTTCGTTATGCTTCTGTTGAAGCCCCACATTTGAACGCCATCTTAATATCAGATCAAGATAATAATGATAGGATAGTCGAAAATTTTCAAGATTCAGTGATTTCAGTTAATGCTAGTACTGCCCCGATTACGGTTAATGTGCAACCTCCACACACGTGACTTCGATATGAAATTTGGCTTAGACGACTATTTTTTTAGTTCTGACTAATAAGTAGCAACATTTGCATAACCTTCATGATATTTATTGTAATGGAACTTAAAATATCAGAACAACATCATATAAAAGCTGTTTTTAGTGTGTAAAATATAGTATCAAAGTTGTTTACATATTAAAAATGTTCTGTCAAATTGAAAATTCATACAAATAAAGTTGATAATCTTTCCGGTACAGAAAAACGTCATGGCAGTCTGGTGTCAGATCAGGCCCAGGTCTGTCTTTATCTAGACTGTCTAGTCTGGAAGATCATCTCTGGCACAAGTCTGGTGCTAGTCCTATCCAGGTCTGACTTTATGTATATCGTCTAGTTTGGAAGGTCTGGTTTGGCTCAGGACTGGCACTGTCTAGCCATCCGCGAACAACAAAAGGTCTAAGTTCGGTCTGGATGGTCTAGTCTGGCCTAAGACTAGGGCTGATCAGCTGAATGCAATTACAGTGCAAAATCATTTTCTCCCAAGCCATTAAAAACAATTGAGGGATTTAAGCTAGCGGCTTACCGGTCTCTAAGTAGTGGCTGACCAGCCCGTAACTAGCGGCTGACCAGACAGTCTGGTCTGGGCTGGGCCAGCGCCAGAAGATTTTTCCAAAAGGGCTGTATATGTACATCGATCAAAAACTTTAATCCTCTCTTTGTTATATATGACACTGAATCAATAAAAAATATCTTTGCAGCGAATTCCCTTCGCGTATGTTCTCATGAGCAGAAAAACGGAAGAAGCATACACAAATGTTCTTCAGGTGATTAGGGACATCATGTTTGAACCAATTGATTTCGTATCACATATAATGACTGATTACGAAACAGCTCTGCATAATGCATGTAGAACCGTATTTCCCGACGCCGAATGCACAGGTTGCGATTTCCATTATGATCAGGTATCTTACAATACATTTTCAATTAAAAAAAACTCCAAACAGTTTTCAATGAATTTATTAAAAATGGGTAACATAAAAAATTGAATATCTCTAGGCAATATTCAGAAACGCAGAAAAACGGGATGTCAATAGACTAATCAGAAATTGGCCAGAAGGGGAATGCTATTTGAAAATGATCATGGCATTGCCATTTTTACCACCTGAGCGCATCGAACTCAACTTTAATACTTTGTTTGCATGATCATCTGAAGATGTGCAAAACTTGTATGAAACCAGCGGTTTCAACGAGTATTTCCGAAGGACGTGGCTGAATGGCATAACCCCCCAAGTACAAATTGAATTAAATATAGGATTTTGAAATTTCAAGGGCATATAAGAAAATTGGCTTTAATTAATCCATAAATTATTTTTTCAAATATCACTAACTACAGGTCTTCAGCGTATACGACAAAGACACCCGAACCAACAACCCGATAGAAACGTATCATAAACAAATCATTAAGAAACTGGAAGTGCATCCACCCGTACGTGATTTCCAAGGTTAAAATTTCAATAAATAATTCCAACCCGCAGCTTCATTGATAATTTGTTTAATAAGCCATAGGATTCATAACTCAACAAGTTAGATGTAAAATTGACCTTAAATCACTATGAGATAAAATAATTTCTATGACTATACTGCCTTCAACTTGAAGTTGACTAGACTTATAACATCTTTGAAATTTACATTATATATTAACAACTAGAAATTAACTATATTATCAAAATTACTTTGAAACACTTACTACTACATACATAAAAAAAGTTGAAGGATTTTTATTATTATTCTAGAGAAACTTGTAGAAATACAAGGTAATTCCCGCACGGATGTCATTGCATTAGCTAGGGGAGCTCAAATACGTTTGAAATCAAAAATCGAATATCGTTATAAAAATCTCGTCATAAAAGATTTGTGGCGCGAATGGAGGGATGGATTTTGGACAGACCAAGAGTTGTTGTTGGAGTTGGGTTTTAGTACCTTTTTAGTTTCACATTTATCCTCATTAGTCATCTGACTGCGAGTCTAACCATATAAGAGAATAGGAACTGCAACCATAGGGAATTTTCTGTAAGCAGCTTTACGCGATTCTTAAGTGGCACTCATACATAGCTTGAAAATTCTATCTGAAATTCATTTTCTATCGCGAATAGCAAGTTACTATTTTGTCAACCTTGTATCTGTAATGATCTCTTACTGAGAAGAATATGAATTGAAGCGCCGGTGGGATATATCAGGCTGTACCGCTTCTGATTCATGACCGGAATATCGCGTGTACGAATCTCGCTGTCTGCAATATTTATTTTATTTCATTTCTCATTCATGAAAATGTCCATAAAGAAAATTGCCTTTAATAGTCTTTAAAAAATTGACTGATCATTTTTGTAATGCCTTTTATAATGTAAAAATGTACTTTTTTAACTTTATGGTGTTTTTCGCAGGATTTTTGGAAATTGTTGAAGGAAATTATATTTATAAACATTTTATTAAATACAAAATAGATAAATAAATAAACTTCTCGCAACAAGTTTCTCGTCAAACTCTATATAGCCTGCGAAAAATATTTCTAAGGTGATTTTCCCAAAACGGTGGAAAAGCACATATTGCTGCATGGGTAAATTATTACTCAGATAATAAGCTTCCATTTAAAAAATTATAAAACGAAAATAACATTTACAATTGGTGGTCTTTCTTTGTTGGAAGCGCCATAACAAATAGTGAGTAGTGGATATTTCATTAGATATGACTTATGATAAATTTCTTATAGGAGAAGACCGCGATCAGGTGGTAGTTTATCCACCTCGAAACATCCACCATTACGAACATGCTGTCGAGGAAGCTGACGCAAGTGACAATGAGGACAACTATAATCCAGCAGTGGACGGCTTCAATATCGATCAATTATTGAACGAGGCAGAAGAGTTGGTAGCACAATTTGCGGATCCAGAATATTATGAAGAGGCACCGATGATAGATCATGAGCCAGCTCCTCTTTTGCCTGATGATATTGAAGCTGCCCTCCTTCCTGCTCAAGCACTGATTCCACCTGTTGCTAATGCTGCCCCGATTCCCGCACACTTGCAAGCACCTTTAATTCCAGGTCGTCCTCAAGCTCTCCAGATTATGAATCCCGTTCAAGCTCCATTGCGACTAGCTATCCCGATGCCAGCACATGAGCAGGTCCCACCAATTCGACACATGCCGATTCCGGCGCATAATAACGCAGGTCCACTTCCAGAATACAATCGAGGTCTACCTATCCGTGCTCATCAGGGGCAATTTTCTGAGATTGAAGTTCTTCAAGTTCCAGATGATGTTCCTCAAGATCTGCGAATGCCAAATCGCCGAACACCGGAAATAGGAGATGCAATGGTTGCATATGGTGACCTTCCAGTTCCACTCAATCCGCCCGCAGTGCATATCCTAGACGCAGAGGATGATGAGGTAGCAGTTGTGGAAGTAGTGAGTTTGAGGGTACCTAATCGAAGAGAAGGTACCCGAGAAAACCGACTTCCACAATTTCCACGAAGGAACGTGCGAATCATGAGGTTACCCCGAGATATTGAACAGGAATATAGAAGACACAGTAGAGATAGATGAAATTCTCGTTCCCCACGAAGACAATGTTCTCGATCGCCACGCCGATCTCCGCGTAGAAGTAGGCCAGACTCTCGATCGCCAAGAAATGACAGACAACATCATAGATCGCCACGATCATCACATCATTCACATCATCATCATTTGTCTCGGAGAGACAGGCGATATCGGAGATAATAATCTCTTGTTATAGTGGCAGGAGTTTTGCATTTTTTTTTTTAATTATTGTTCATGTTCGATTTTCGGTGTTTCTCTTTTATCTTCTTCCTGCAAAAAGAATTGATTGTTTTTTAAGTTCATAATGGAACTCTTATATTTCGAGTAATTTTATTCTCACGCAGTAAAGGCCAGTTTACCCAACAAAAAGATTATTATAGCAGGCTCAGATCCGAATTTTTCAACTAGGGAATTTAGCAGATCATTTCAAAAGTTTTTGGCACATTAAAATGAAATACGTTGTATACAATTTTTCATAATTCATTGCAAAACGGGCGGCAAAAAATTGATGAATATTTTTTTAAATCAATTAGTCTCTTCGATGTTGCGTAAATCAGCCTTGATTATAGGAGAATTATATTCTTTGAAATGTACGAATTCCATTTATTGAAATAAAAATATATTTCTGATGCTTTGTTACAAAGGCCCTCTTCGAAGCGAATAAATTCAGCGTTTTAAGTTCAAATTAAAATTAAGCAATTGCAGTAATTCATAATTTAAGTATGATAAAGCTCAAAGGGGTGGTAGGAAATATATAACTATTATACAAGTGCACAAAATAGGCGCACGTGTACCACAAGCTATTTTTTGCGAATACCAGTTCCATGAATTCCATGAACTTCGTGAATTCCATGAATTCCGTGAATTCCATGAATTCCATGAATTCCATGAATTCCATGAAATCCGTGAACTCCATGCATTCCGTGAATTCGATGAATTCCATGAACTCCGTGTATTCCATGAATTCCGTGAATTTCATGAATTCCGTGAATTTCATAAATTCCGTGAATTTCATGAATTCCGTGAGTTTCATGAATTCCGTAAATTTCATGAATTGTGTGAATTCCATGAATTCCGTGAATTTCATGAATTCCGTGAATTTCATGAATTCCGTGAATTCCATGAATTTCGTGTATGTATGCCATTAAGCCATTTCTCTATCGGGGTAGGCGTGACACTACCCGCTTCAGGTAGTGTTTCTAGGTGAATAGTTTCTTGTAGTAAATAACTACAAGTATAGGCTCACCACACCCACAACTAGCCAAAAGCACACAGCATCTTGAACGGTCACCCATCCAAGTACTAACCGCGCCCAACACTTCTTAACTTTAGTGATCTAACGAGAACTGGTTTTTTGAGCGTGATATGGCCGTTGGC
>CAKNXH010079175.1:0-13269 GCA_932178445.1 Andricus quercusramuli | reverse complement strand
TTGAACGGAAAATCCAAAAAAATTTTGTTAATTTATCTTTTTGATTTATAAATTCATCTGCTTTGGTAGAAATTTCTTCTTTTTTTATTGAAAATCCAACTTTTTAGTTAAAAATTATTCTCCGTTGCTTAAGTATTCAACTATTTTATTTGAAAGATTTGGTTGAATCACTTTGTTCATAAATCTTTTTTCTTTAAGAGTTATATTTTTAGTTGGAAATTCATCTCTTTCTTGAAAGTTTAACTATTTTGTTGAAAATTAATCTTTTTAAATTGAAAATTCAACTTCTTGGGTAAAAGTTAAACAACATTGTCAAACATTTATTTTTTTGATTGAAGGCTTATGTCTTTGGTTAAAAATTTAACTGTTTAGTGGAAGTCTTTTTTTTGTTTGTTTAAAATTAAATTCTTAACTGAAAATGTAACTTTTCCATTTTTTAGGATTGATTTTTTTAAATTGAAAATTCTCCTTTTTTGGTAAAAAAAGAAACAATTTTCTTGATTTAAAATTTCATTTTTGTTGGGTAAAAATGCATCAGTTTCGTGGAAAAATAATTTTTTGCTGAAGTCATATTTTTTCTTTTTAAATTCAATTCTTGCAGAGAAAATTCGTCTTTTGAATTTAAGGTTCAACAATTTAGGTAAAATTTTCTTTCTTAAGTGAAAATTCTTTATTTGTTGAAAATTCGTCTTTTCGGTTTTAAAAAACTTTTTTTTTTATAAATCTGATACTTTTTTCGCGAATAAGTAGAGTAAATCCAATACTTTTTCGCGAAAAAAGTACTGGATCCAATACTTACCAATACTTCTTTTTCATAAGGGTAGGTTTAAAATTCAACTATTATGTTAAAATTTAATTATTTTGTTGAAAATTCAATTATTTTGTTAAAAAGCCATCTTTTATAGCAGAAAAGACATTATTTTGTTTAAAATAAATTAATAAATTTGAAAATTTAAAATTTGTATCTGAATCACTGTTTTATTCCGTTTATAAAAGATTCTATATTAAAAGTATTTCAAGATTAAAATGCTGGTATTTGAATATTAATGATCAAAGAAAATGAAAAATTTGACAAGGAAAAATGAGGGAATTTTGAAAATGAAGTTCTCGGACAGGACCTATAATCCGTTACGTAATTTAAGTACGGTCCCGAATCTTTCCAACTGTTCTCTAAAAAATGTTCGACTAAACTTGTTTATTTTCACTTAATAAATACATCATATATTCCTAATAATTGAAGGAAACACAGCTAAAGGAAAAAAAATATATTCTCATTAAACCTCCCTTCAAGAAAGGTATTCCCCATAAAACACGAAAACAGTCTAAGCTACTTTAGCGACTCCACTCCCTAATCCCAATTTCGACAAATCATTCGAATCTTATCTGTACGTGAACCACGAGCGAAAACGAAATGAAAATCGCAATGAGATTCTTAAACGGATTACATCAGAAAACTCGGGTTAATCCAAAAGCACGGTCGGGAAAAATCATATATCCAGAACGATCATTTTAATTGATCTACAACCGGCAAATATTACATCGTTATGAGAATTAAGACCCTGGATGCTTACGCCCTTTTGGTCATTTGGCAAGATCTATTCTCCGAGGGAAGAAACTAAGCGCCGGAGATCATACCACTTAGCCCTCTCCTATCTTTACTTTCCCTCTCTTTCTTTTCCCTTGCTCACCTCCCAGTGTCGAAACATTTTTCCTGATCGTAAATAAAAGAAATCCTTGTAATGGCTTTCGCCAAGGACCTCACTCCTTCCTCCCCCTCTGACCGTCTCTCCCAAGTTATTAAGACCCTTCTCTCACCCCCAACCCTCCAGTTCACTCCCACCCTAGTACCATGCGAAACCGCGTTACAGCCTCAGCGTCCCGCAACCCAGTTAATTCCTTAACCCTTATAGACTTCCAGAAAATTTAGGGACCTTACTTCCTAAGACGGCCGGAATAGAGACTAAGGGGAGAATGGAGAGAGTGAGAGAGAGAGAAAGTGAGAGAGAGAGATGAAGTGAGAGAGAGAAATTGAGAGGAGAGAGGGGGTTGAGAGTGAAAATAGGGGTGAGGAAGGGGAATGTGTATACCAGGTGCTCTTGGGATCTCAGCATCTTATGCCCGGACGATACATAATTTATGTCGCGAGAGGGGCTTAAGACAGTATTAAGATCGGCCGTTCTACTCCTGGCCAGTTATTATGTCGTAAGAAATCTAGAAGGTCTATCGAATCCATAATCGAGTAGTATCACTTACCACCAGAGGGACGAGACATCTCTTTCTTGCTGATTCAAAAAATATTTTTTTTTATTTTGAAAAAGTGGTTGGAGAGTGGATAGAAGGTAGAGTTCTTAAATGCTCAAGAATTTATGATGAGCAAATGCTCTCGAAAATATGCTCAGCATTTAAGGAGCCGTACTTAAATTACGTAACGGATTAGAGGCCCTCTCTGAGACACCCCATCCCTCCTGTAACAAACTATAACAAAATATTTCTACCCTCCCCCCTTTCTTTACGAAATTTTTAGTTTCCAAAAATGTTGTTCTAGTTATTGCTATTCATTTTCAAAATTCCCTTATTTTTCCTTGTCTAATTTTTCATTTTCCTTGATTATTATTATTCAAACACCAGAATTTTAATCTTGAAATACAGAATCTTCTATAAACGGAATGAAACAGTGTTTCAGATACAAATGTAACAAAATGTCAAATCAATTAATTTATTTTAAACAAAAAATGTCTTTTCTACTATAAAAGATGGCTTTTCAACAAAATACTTGAATTTTCAACAAAATAATTCAATTTTCAATATAATAGTTGAATTTTCAACCTAAAAATATAAATTCCCAACAAAAAGTGTCGTAGTTTATTTTTCAATCAAAAAACGTGAAATTTATACAAAAAAAAAGTTTTTTAAAACCAAAAAGACGAATTTTTAACAAATAAAGATTTTTCACTGAAGGAAGGAAATGTTACCTAAATTATTGAACCTTCAAGCGAAAAGACGAATTTTCTCTACAAAAATTTAATTTACAAAAAAAAATATGACTTCAGCAAAAAATTATTTTTCAACGAAACTGATGCATTTTTACCAAAGAAAATGAAATTTTATACCAAGAAAATTATTTTTTTTTTTAACAAAAAAGGGGAATTATCATCTATAGAAGATGAATCTTGAAAAAATGGAAAAGTTACATTTTCAGTTAAAAAATTGATTTTAAACAACAAAAAAAAGATTTTTCTACTAAACAGTTAAATTTTCCACCAAAGACATGAGCCTTTAAATAGAAAAATAAATTTTTAACAATATAGTTTGACTTTTACCCAAGTAGTTGAATTTTCAAAGTAAAAAGATTAATTTTCATCCAAATAGTTCAACTTTCAACCAAAGAGATGAATTTCAACTAAAATATAACTCTTAAAAAATGATTCCCTGACAAAGTGATTCAACTAAATGTTTCAAATAGAATAGTTGAATACTCAAGCAAAGAAGAATAATTTTTAACCAAAAAGTTGGATTTTCATAGAAAAGAAGAAATTTTTACCAAAGCTAATGAATTTATGAATCAAAAAGATGAATTAAAGAAAATAGTTGAATTTTCTGCTAAAAAAGATTTCAGTTGACTTTTCACGATCAAAATATGAATTTTTAACCAAGAAATAGGTCTCTACGAAAAAATTGAATTTTCAATACAAAAAGACGAATTTTTACCCAAAAAGGGTGAATTTTTATTTGAGAAGAAAAAAATTGTTCAACTGGTTGAATTTTCATCCAGAAAAGATTCCAGTTGACTTTTCAAAATGACAATATGAATTTTTTAACAAAAAATAAGTTTCTGCGATCAAAAATTAATTTTCCATCCAAAAAGACGAATTTCTCAACCAAAAGGAATGAATTTTTAACGAAATAATAGAATTCTCTACCAAATAGTTGAATTTTTAACTAAGAAAGATGAAATATGTGCACTCAGAAAAAAACTTTTCTTGAACCAAACAAACTATTTTGTTGGATATACATGAAAACTTGGTTAAATGAAACAAATTTTTGTTGATTCAGCAAAATATTTGATTAAACTAACCAATTTTTTTGGTTGAATCAGCCAAATACTCCATCTACCACAAGATTTTGTTAAAACTACCAAAAAATTGAGTTGGGTCAACCAAATATTTTGTTGTCCATATAATAACCAAATTCTATGGTTGAACCAAAAAAAATGTTGTTGATTCAACCAAATCGTTTTCTGAGTGTACTAAAACAGATAAATGTTTATTAAAAAGAAGACAACATTTTTTTTTAATTGAACTTTCATCCAGGAAAGCTTTCACTTCCTTTTTTAACACAAAAATATGAATTTCATACAAAAATTACATTTTTTACGGAATAGTTAAAATTTCAACAAAACTATAGAATTTTCAACCGAAAATATGACTTTTTAACAAAACAGTATTATTTTCAACCAAACAGTTGCCTTTTTATCTCAGAAAAAGAAAATTTCTTTAAAAAAAAAGAATTTTTAATAAAAAAAAAAAAAGTTAGATTTTCATCCAGAAAATATTTCAGTTCTCTTTTCAACTCCAGAATATTAAATTTATCCAAAAAGAACATTTTCTACAAAATAGTTACATTTGAACCAAACAGTTGTGTTTTTATCCAAAAAGATGAAATATTTTATTTAAAACCAATGAAATAAAAAAACAGTTAAATTTTCATCCCAAGAAGATTTAACACCAAAATATGAATTGTAAACTATTAGTTAATTTCCTGCTGAATAGTCGAATTTTTAACCAAAAAGTATGACTTCTTAAGAAGATTGTTAAATTTTCAACTAGACAGTTGCATTTTTGTCCAAGAAAAATGAAAATTCTACTAAAACAGGTAAATTTTTAAATCGAAAAGACGAATGTTCAAAAAAATAGTTGAATTTTCATCCAATAGGATTGAATGTCTATAAAAAAAAATTCGACCAAAAATTAGGATAAATGTTTAGTTCAAAAGATTGATTTTCAATAAAAACACTCATTTTCAACCATAGCAAAATCAATTTTCAATAAAAAATAATAATTTTTCTACCAAAAAAGAATAATCTTGAACAAAATACATGAATTTCCAACCAAACATTTCAACTTTTAATGGAATTTCTGACCTTATAGTTGAATTTTCAAGCAAAAAGGTGATTCAATCACCAAGAAAATTAATATTCTACCACAAAAGACACACAAAAGTTTCAACAATATACAGACATTTTCAAAGAAGTATGTAGAATTTAGTTAAATTTTTAGTTAAAAAATTAATTTTCAATTGAAAAAAAACTAATTTTGAACCAAAAAAATCAATTTTCTACCAAAAAAGAATAACTGTTGATAAATTACATGAATTTTCAACCAAATAGTTGAATTTTCAACTGAAGAAGATAAACGTTCAACTAAACATGGAATATTTAAATTTTGAGTTGAAAAAATAATTTAAAGAAATGTTAACAAAATAGTTGAATTTGGAAAAAAAGATTTTTTAAACTAAAATGATGAATTTTTTACTAAGTATAGTATAGTAATATATATATAGTACACGGAGAAAATTTGTTCATTAAAATTTACCCAATTAGTTAGGTAAATGGAGGACATTACTGCATTTAGATAAAGTTTACAATTATTTTAGGATTTAATACAAAACAGAACTATAAATAATACAAAAGAGTTATGTAAAATCTCAAGTCCAAAAGTGAAAATTCTGATATGTAATAATTGATATAAGGGTTGTATTATTTGAATACCAGTATATTATAAAATAACGCGAAGTATTGTAAATTTTTATCAAATGAATGATATAAAGTTTACTTTTGTGTGATATTAAAGATTCACTTAGAAGAAAGTATAGATTACACAATTTTTAAAGAGATTTTCACTTTCATTAGGAGAGGAATTACACAACAGTGAGGTAAAATGAGAGTCGCTAGGTACGTCAACATTCTCAGGGCTGAAGTTTAAAGCCAATTCCCCCGTAGACACTTTAACATTTTTAAGTTTCGGTTTATATTGTAGAATTTGAGTAAATATTCAAATATAAAGATTATCCTGTTCTCTCAGTAGATAATACTCACTAAGTCACTAAATAAAAGTAGAATGTATTTAAAAATTGACGTATAAAGATGCGGGTGATGAAAAAACATCGAACGACACTGGACAACTGATTTCGAACTTCGAGGCGGGAGATCCCCGAAGACTAATGTTTAAAAACAAGTTGAATTTCTAACAAAATAAGTGAATTTTCAACTTGAAAAGATCAATTTTCTAGTAAAAATGAAGTAGCTACCTTTTTCGTTGTAAAAATTATTTTTTACAACAACAAAAGAACATATTTTCATTAAAATTTGTTCAATTTTCAAGAAAGGAAATAAAGTTGCAACTAAAGTAGTGCATTTTCAAACAAAAACAAACAAAAAACAACATTCCACCAATCAGGTAAATTTCCAACCAAAATGATGAATTTTCGATGAAAAAAAAGACAAATAAAATGAACTTTTCAACAGAATAGTTAAATTTTCAACCGAAAAGACGTAATGACTATGAAAAAATCGAAAAATTGAGTATATTTAAATTTTTAGTTGGAAAAATTAATTTTTAAAATTTTATCTAAAAAAGTTAATTTTTAATATAAAAAATAATTTGCTACTGTAGAAATGAAAATTTTAAACAAGGAGATTAATTTTCTACCACAAAAGAATAATTCTTAAGAAAATATATGAATTTTCCATCAACATTTTTCATTTTTGATGGAATTTTCAACTCAATAGTTGCCTCTTCAACCAAAAAGGTCGAAAATTACCAGAAAATAAATAAATTTTCAACTAAATGGATGAATTTGCAACTAAAAACATACATTTTTAACAAAGTATAGAATAGCTTAATTTTTAGTTAGAGAAATAAGTTTTTAAGCAAATAAAATAAATTTTCAACTGAACAACTGAATTTTTTTACCAAAAGATTAAATTTGAATGTAAAAGAATCTCGATAAGAAATTTAGTTAAATTTTTTGTTTAAAAAATTAATTTTCAATAAGAAAAAAATTTTTTCCACCAAAGAAATTAAATAAAATACATGAATTTTAACTAAAAAGTTTAATTTTCTACAAAAAAAGACAAACTTTCAACAAAATAGATAAATCATTAACTGAAAAAGCTAAATATTCAACAAAAAATATATTGGTTAAATTTTCAGACAGAGAAATAAGTTTTTGAGCAAATAATCTCTACCAAAAAGATCAAATTTCTATAGAAAAATTTCAAAACAAAATCGAGTTGACTTTTTAGTTGAAAAAAAATTAATATCAATAAAAAAAAAAACTAATTTTCCACCAAAAGAAAGAATTGTAAGTAAGTGGAAAAAGTTGTCATTCATATTGAATTCACTGGAGGAATTTCCTCGCTATAATAAGGAAACTTCTGTAAATCATGTACATTGTACAACGTTCTCAAATAATATAAGATTTTCTGTAAAATCTATTAAAAAATGTTGGAAAATGAACCGAGTTCTTTTTCTAAAGAAAGGGTAATTAGTGCGCGCATAGCACGCATAATGTTCTATTATTTTTAAAAAGCAGACCATGCAAAAGTTTAAAGTATTGAAAATTAAATAATTTAAAGTTTCAAGGTTAGAAAATATCAAATAAAAAATTATTCAATGTTTTTATTCACTTCCTACAAATTTATAAGCCCCTTGATTAATAAAATGTTACAATAACAAATTTCGATCAAACGGGGACCAGATATTTTTTTGTACGGCCCTGACGTACTTGTACTTTAACTTTATAGCCGAGATTTTTTTCTCGATATTCTAACTGTTAGGTTAGCCGTGAGGTTTAGTTATTAGCCATAGAACGCGTTAACCGTAGCTTAGGACCTTAGGTGGTTCGAAACCCGTCACAGCGTTTTCGATTTTTAATAGCGTTAATATCGTTAGAGGCGTGCGACTATATCGTATGTAATGTATCGTAATTTAATGTAATTGTTTAAGTTAAATTGTGTATATGTACCAGCAATATACTTATGAATTGTATGATATGTATAAGCATGTGTTTGTTAGTAGTGGATGACCTTCCACAGAATCAGTTTGTAGCAAGAATGTTTTTTTTTTTGCTGGCGCACGAAATTTTACATGACTGGGATGTAGAATTCACATATTTAGAGAGGTAGACTTTGTTTTCTAGGATTGAAACTGTACCTAACAGTTCGACTCATTTTACCTAACTGGTAGGTAATCGACATCTCATTTTACCCAACTATCAGGTAATCTCTAATGTATTGTTGTATTATTTCTTACTGAATCGCGAATTAAATTTTAATGAATTTATATTAATAATTCATATTTTCACATCAAATATTACCCTATTTCATTTTACATGACTGAAAGTGAAATTTTAATATAATGCCTTAATGTCCTCCGTTTACCGAACTAAGTTATGCAAAATTTAACACACAAATTTTCTCCGTGTATATAATACTAAGTATAGCATTTTACTAAGTAATAATTTTTTAATAAGCAAGAAAAAATGAATTTTTAACAAAGAAGTTCCACTCAGTAGATTTTTTTCTAAGGAAAGGGTTTTACATTTGTAAAAGAAGGTTTTGCTTTCTCTGAATTTAAAAGCAATCATTTATTTTTAAAAAGTAAAATCAAATTATTTATTCATTTTTCACTTTGAAGGTCCCTAAAGTCTATTTTTTTCAATTTACACGCTCAATAAATAAATAATAGTTAAACTCTTATAAATTGTGCAATTCAAAGACAAAAAATATGTAAATCCACACCATTATTTCCAATATTCTCTAAATCGAAGAATGAATAAACGAATTTACAGTTTTTCAAAATGATATCGTTTTAAGCAATTTTAAGATAGAAACATTAAAAATTGAGAGATTAAATTTTTCTGAACTGAACAATTTTTAAATTCGAAGTAAAATTATTCTCATTTTAGGTCCTAAAATTGTTTTGATATCTATTTTAAATATTCTCTAAAAATTATTATCTTTTAAATAAAGAATCATTCTTAACTTTTCTATGAATCTTAACAAAATTGTTGTATTATCTTGAAACCTCTCAAAATCCTTAAAAAGCTTTAAAACTTTATTTCAAAATGTTGAAAGCCCTACATTTTGTTTTAAAATTTCTGAAATGTTTTCAAATTTTTCAAATGTTCAAATCCTGGAAAATTAAAAAAATCACCTAAAGTGTTCCAAATTATTTTTTGATAATTTTGGATGTCTTGAAATCTTTTTTAATATTCTGTTAAAATTAATTTTTCAAAATAAAAAGTCATTAGAAATTTTTCCAGGAATCTTGAGACATTTTTTTACTATCGTAAAACCTTTATTCCCTTTAATTTATACTTCCATGTATAAATCACATGACACTTTTAAATATAACCTAATCTAATCAAAAAGTATTATAATACTGAAAAAAAATTGGTTGTGAAGTGCTAAGAATGAATAGGCAAAAGATATCAGTCATTTTTAACCGAAATTACTGAAATATAATATGTAAATTACCTCGGACAGTATAAAATCACATCCACATAACATGCTGCTTTCTCCGTGCCTCATATAAAAATAACATTCACAAATTACGATTGTTCATTTTTCTTTAATTTTACGGAATAGCTGGTATTTTGTGAACATTTCTTCGAAGCAGAATTTGAATATTTTCTTGTTTTGGGCAAGATTGATTGGAGACTTTCTGCGTAAAATACAAACATCATTATTTTCCACTAAGGATTCGTCATGTGGTTTACTTTGTCTTCTAGTGTTTACTTCTTTTTCTTAGTGCTTACTTCTTCTTAGTCTCCTTATTCTTAACTAACAATATATGCTCAATGCTAATCAACATATTATTTTTGAACAGGATTTATAAACTTCTAACATTGTATATAACCCAGATTCTATATTTCAGTGACAGTTCACGCACGTTTAACGTTCCCATGTGTTACGTTACGTCATTGGAATTTGATTCTCACTTACCGAAAACTAGCCTTGAAATGATACTTTTTTATATTCTTTAAAATTTATCATCAGGAAACGTACTAAATGTTATCTGAGTTCGTTTTGTTACTTCCCCTGACCCTCCCCCCCCCCACCCTGTTATCAACCGTAGTTTTTAGCGTGACCGCTCCCCCCTCAAATTGCTAACCTAGTTCATGGACGGCCCCTCATGAAAGATCCCTTAGGTCGTTGCTAACAAATAAAAAATAAATTGATCTAATGAAGATTTGTGATGCAGGTGACAAATGATGGTCTGTCTAAGGAAGTATTTGCCCTCGCGTTTATAACATGCGTAACAAACATTTGCTTCAAAAGAAGGCAACCAAGCGCTTATAACCGGGAACATTTTGTTTGACGATTTGATCAAAACTTTTCTTTTGACGAGTGAAACCCTCGTGGGGACGCGACCCGCCACAGCTTTTATCCGCTATCAATTGAGTCGCCCCCTCGAAGAGCAGCCCTTCTAGCCCTCGCGAAACCTTATCCTTTCTCGGATCCGTCGACGGTTCTCTGTTTCGATATTTATGGCTTTCTGTTGTATATTACGTATGTAGACTCAATCCGCTCTTATCAGGGTCGATACATTTGGAATTACAACAGTGTTAGGTCTTTTGTCCGGGTCATAAATTATACTTATTTAGATATTCACTAAAGTTGGACCATAGTCTATAAATCTATTCCAAACTTTGCTTGTTATTTTTACAAAAACAGCATTCAGGAATTTCTATGACTCTTTTTCCCCCTCCAGTAATCTTTTTTATCATCCCTGATAATTACCATAATTCTTTTAGCAATTATCCTTGGTGGAAAAGTTTGATAGGATTTGATAAAAAAAATGTAATGATTTTCGATTCATATTCTGTATCCGCAATTTTAGGAATTTCATTTACATTTCTATACGTTTTTTGATGAAAATCTAATCTAATCCTATCAAATATATCAGCTGAAGAATCTTATACTTTTCTATCAAAATGTTCTCATTGAAACTCTATAATATTTGAAAAATCTTATACTTTTCGATCAACATTTTCCCGTAGAAACTCTGCTGAATCCTATGTCTCAAAATCTAGAAAATATCTATGAAATTCGATCCGTCGTAAGATCTTATACTTTTCCTATCAATAGTTTTATACTGAAACTTTGAAGAATCATATCAGCACCAGACAATCATCAACTCCTATTTTCCAAAGTCTGGAAAATGTCTATCAAATATTAGGCAATAAGAAAATTTTGATAAGAAACAATAAGATTTCTCGATAGATATATTGATAGAAATTTCCGTGATTATCATACGCTGGTTTTAATAAAAGTTTGGAGTGTATAAGATTTATATTATTATATTATTTATATTATAGAATTTCAGTAAGAAGCTGATAGAAATTTCCAAGATTCCGATATGCTCGATTTGATCAAAGTCTAAAGTGGATAAGATTTGATAGAATTTGAATGAATAGCTAATGATAGAAAAGTATAAGATTTGTCGACGGATAGAGATAGATAAAAACTTTCAAGATTCTAGAACTTAGGATCTGTTACAAGTCCTCGCTATGAATGAAAATAACTATGAACACACTTGGCAGACCTTTCTTTAAAACTCTATGAAATCTTATCAGCAAAAAAAGTTAGGAAATTGTATACTGTTTTATGGACAATTTCTTTTTAAACCTCTATAAAATCTCATAGGTACCAGATTTTTATCTAATCCTATGTGTCCGAATTTGAACATTTCTCATTAAATTCTATCTAAGTTTCTTATTAAACCTCTATCAAATCTTATCCAAACAGAACTGGTATTGAATTTTATCTTCCACGATTTCCGATATTTCTATCACATTCCATCCATCGAGAAATCTTATACTTTTCCTATCATCATATTTTCATATTTTCATTAAAAATCTATCGAGTCCTATCGGTACCAGGCTTGTATCAAATCCTATGTTTAGGAATCTAGGATATTTCTATCCGATTCTATTCGTTGAGAAATCGTGTACTTTTTTATCAATAGTTTCTCCTTGAAATTCTATCATATCTTACCGGCACAAGAATTATAGCAATATTTTTGTTACCAATAAAGGAGAATTCTCAGCTAAGAATGATCGATCTTGATAAAATGAAAAAGTTACATTTTCAGTTAAGAAATTAATTTTAAACAAAAAAAAAGACTTTTCCACTAAACTGTTAAATTTTCAACCAAAGACTCAAAAAAGCCTTCACGAAAAAAATTTCAACAATGTAGTTTGAATTTCACCCGAGTAGTTGAATTTTGAATTTAAAATTATCAATTTTCAACAAAATAGTTAAAGTTTCAACCAAAGAGATGAATTTTCAGCTAAAAATAAAACTCTTAAAAAAATGATTTCTTAACAGATTCAACCAAGTATTCAAAGAAAATAGTTGAATACACAAGCAAAGAAGAATCATTTTCAACTAAAAAGTTGCATTCTTATAAAAAAAAGAAATTTCTACCAAAACGGATAAATTTATCAATCAAAAAGATGAATTTAACCAAAAATTGTTGAACTTTCGGTTAAAAAAGATTTTATTTGACTTTTACGATCAAAGATGAATTTGTAACCAGGAAATAAGTTTCTACGAAAAAAATTGAATTTTCAATCCAAAAAGATGAATTTTTACCCAAAAAGGATGACTTAAGCAAAATTGTTGAATTCTCTATCCAATAGTTGGACTTTTATCCAAAAAAGATGAAATTTTTCTTGAAACAGGTGAATTTTTATTTAAAAAGAAAACGAGTTTTTAAACAATAGTTGAATTTTCATCCAGAAAAGATTCTAGTTGTCTTTAAGATCAAAATATGCATTTTTTAACAAAAAATAAGTTTCTGCGAACAAAATTGAATTTCTCATCCAAAAAGACGAATTTTTTCAACCAAAAGGGATGAATTTTTAACGAAATAGTTGAATCCTCTACCAAATAGTTGAATTTTTATCCAAGAAAGCTGAAATTTGTACTAAAACAGATGCATTTTCAATAAAAAAAGGCCAATTTTTTTAAAAATTGAAATTTCATCCAGAAAAGCTTTCAGTTCATTTTTTTTAACAACAAAACATGAATTTTAAACAAAAAGTGAATTTTCTATGATATAGTTAAATTTTCTACGATATAGTTAAATTTTCAACAAAACCGAATTTTCAAACGAAGGTATGACGCTTTGACAAAATAGTTTTATTTTCAAAGAAACAGTTGCATTTTTATCCAAGAAAGATGAAATTTCTCATAAAGCA
>CAKNXH010079174.1:0-13283 GCA_932178445.1 Andricus quercusramuli | reverse complement strand
TTGAACGGAAAATCCAAAAAAATTTTGTTAATTTATCTTTTTGATTTATAAATTCATCTGCTTTGGTAGAAATTTCTTCTTTTTTTATTGAAAATCCAACTTTTTAGTTAAAAATTATTCTCCGTTGCTTAAGTATTCAACTATTTTATTTGAAAGATTTGGTTGAATCACTTTGTTCATAAATCTTTTTTCTTTAAGAGTTATATTTTTAGTTGGAAATTCATCTCTTTCTTGAAAGTTTAACTATTTTGTTGAAAATTAATCTTTTTAAATTGAAAATTCAACTTCTTGGGTAAAAGTTAAACAACATTGTCAAACATTTATTTTTTTGATTGAAGGCTTATGTCTTTGGTTAAAAATTTAACTGTTTAGTGGAAGTCTTTTTTTTGTTTGTTTAAAATTAAATTCTTAACTGAAAATGTAACTTTTCCATTTTTTAGGATTGATTTTTTTAAATTGAAAATTCTCCTTTTTTGGTAAAAAAAGAAACAATTTTCTTGATTTAAAATTTCATTTTTGTTGGGTAAAAATGCATCAGTTTCGTGGAAAAATAATTTTTTGCTGAAGTCATATTTTTTCTTTTTAAATTCAATTCTTGCAGAGAAAATTCGTCTTTTGAATTTAAGGTTCAACAATTTAGGTAAAATTTTCTTTCTTAAGTGAAAATTCTTTATTTGTTGAAAATTCGTCTTTTCGGTTTTAAAAAACTTTTTTTTTTATAAATCTGATACTTTTTTCGCGAATAAGTAGAGTAAATCCAATACTTTTTCGCGAAAAAAGTACTGGATCCAATACTTACCAATACTTCTTTTTCATAAGGGTAGGTTTAAAATTCAACTATTATGTTAAAAATTTAATTATTTTGTTGAAAATTCAATTATTTTGTTAAAAAGCCATCTTTTATAGCAGAAAAGACATTATTTTGTTTAAAATAAATTAATAAATTTGAAAATTTAAAATTTGTATCTGAATCACTGTTTTATTCCGTTTATAAAAGATTCTATATTAAAAGTATTTCAAGATTAAAATGCTGGTATTTGAATATTAATGATCAAAGAAAATGAAAAATTTGACAAGGAAAAATGAGGGAATTTTGAAAATGAAGTTCTCGGACAGGACCTATAATCCGTTACGTAATTTAAGTACGGTCCCGAATCTTTCCAACTGTTCTCTAAAAAATGTTCGACTAAACTTGTTTATTTTCACTTAATAAATACATCATATATTCCTAATAATTGAAGGAAACACAGCTAAAGGAAAAAAAATATATTCTCATTAAACCTCCCTTCAAGAAAGGTATTCCCCATAAAACACGAAAACAGTCTAAGCTACTTTAGCGACTCCACTCCCTAATCCCAATTTCGACAAATCATTCGAATCTTATCTGTACGTGAACCACGAGCGAAAACGAAATGAAAATCGCAATGAGATTCTTAAACGGATTACATCAGAAAACTCGGGTTAATCCAAAAGCACGGTCGGGAAAAATCATATATCCAGAACGATCATTTTAATTGATCTACAACCGGCAAATATTACATCGTTATGAGAATTAAGACCCTGGATGCTTACGCCCTTTTGGTCATTTGGCAAGATCTATTCTCCGAGGGAAGAAACTAAGCGCCGGAGATCATACCACTTAGCCCTCTCCTATCTTTACTTTCCCTCTCTTTCTTTTCCCTTGCTCACCTCCCAGTGTCGAAACATTTTTCCTGATCGTAAATAAAAGAAATCCTTGTAATGGCTTTCGCCAAGGACCTCACTCCTTCCTCCCCCTCTGACCGTCTCTCCCAAGTTATTAAGACCCTTCTCTCACCCCCAACCCTCCAGTTCACTCCCACCCTAGTACCATGAGAAACCGCGTTACAGCCTCAGCGTCCCGCAACCCAGTTAATTCCTTAACCCTTATAGACTTCCAGAAAATTTAGGGACCTTACTTCCTAAGACGGCCGGAATAGAGACTAAGGGGAGAATGGAGAGAGTGAGAGAGAGAGAGAGAGAGATGAAGTGAGAGAGAGAAATTGAGAGGAGAGAGGGGGTTGAGGGTGAAAATAGGGGTGAGGAAGGGGAATGTGTATACCAGGTGCTCTTGGGATCTCAGCATCTTATGCCCGGACGATACATAATTTATGTCGCGAGAGGGGCTTAAGACAGTATTAAGATCGGCCGTTCTACTCCTGGCCAGTTATTATGTCGTAAGAAATCTAGAAGGTCTATCGAATCCATAATCGAGTAGTATCACTTACCACCAGAGGGACGAGACATCTCTTTCTTGCTGATTCAAAAAATATTTTTTTTTATTTTGAAAAAGTGGTTGGAGAGTGGATAGAAGGTAGAGTTCTTAAATGCTCAAGAATTTATGATGAGCAAATGCTCTCGAAAATATGCTCAGCATTTAAGGAGCCGTACTTAAATTACGTAACGGATTAGAGACCCTCTCTGAGGCACACCATCCCTCCTGTAACAAACTATAACAAAATATTTCTACCCTCCCCCCTTTCTGTACGTAATTTTTAGTTTCCAAAAATGTTGTACTAATTATTGCTATTCATTTTCAAAATTCCCTTATTTTTCCTTGTCTAATTTTTCATTTTCCTTGATTATTATTATTCAAACACCAGAATTTTAATCTTGAAATACAGAATCTTCTATAAACGGAATGAAACAGTGTTTCAGATACAAATGTAACAAAATGTCAAATCAATTAATTTATTTTAAACAAAAAATGTCTTTTCTACTATAAAAGATGGCTTTTCAACAAAATACTTGAATTTTCAACAAAATAATTCAATTTTCAATATAATAGTTGAATTTTCAACCTAAAAATATAAATTCCCAACAAAAAGTGTCGTAGTTTATTTTTCAATCAAAAAACGTGAAATTTATACAAAAAAAAAGTTTTTTAAAACCAAAAAGACGAATTTTTAACAAATAAAGATTTTTCACTGAAGGAAGGAAATGTTACCTAAATTATTGAACCTTCAAGCCAAAAGACGAATTTTCTCTACAAAAATTTAATTTACAAAAAAAAAATATGACTTCAGCAAAAAATTATTTTTCAACGAAACTGATGCATTTTTACCAAAGAAAATGAAATTTTATACCAAGAAAATTATTATTTTTTTTAACAAAAAAGGGGAATTATCATCTATAGAAGATGAATCTTGAAAAAATGGAAAAGTTACATTTTCAGTTAAAAAATTGATTTTAAACAACAAAAAAAAGATTTTTCTACTAAACAGTTAAATTTTCCACCAAAGACATGAGCCTTTAAATAGAAAAATAAATTTTTAACAATATAGTTTGACTTTTACCCAAGTAGTTGAATTTTCAAAGTAAAAAGATTAATTTTCATCCAAATAGTTCAACTTTCAACCAAAGAGATGAATTTCAACTAAAATATAACTCTTAAAAAATGATTCCCTGACAAAGTGATTCAACTAAATGTTTCAAATAGAATAGTTGAATACTCAAGCAAAGAAGAATAATTTTTAACCAAAAAGTTGGATTTTCATAGAAAAGAAGAAATTTTTACCAAAGCTAATGAATTTATGAATCAAAAAGATGAATTAAAGAAAATAGTTGAATTTTCTGCTAAAAAAGATTTCAGTTGACTTTTCACGATCAAAATATGAATTTTTAACCAAGAAATAGGTCTCTACGAAAAAATTGAATTTTCAATACAAAAAGACGAATTTTTACCCAAAAAGGGTGAATTTTTATTTGAGAAGAAAAAAATTGTTCAACTGGTTGAATTTTCATCCAGAAAAGATTCCAGTTGACTTTTCAAAATGACAATATGAATTTTTTAACAAAAAATAAGTTTCTGCGATCAAAAATTAATTTTCCATCCAAAAAGACGAATTTCTCAACCAAAAGGAATGAATTTTTAACGAAATAATAGAATTCTCTACCAAATAGTTGAATTTTTAACTAAGAAAGATGAAATATGTGCACTCAGAAAAAAACTTTTCTTGAACCAAACAAACTATTTTGTTGGATATACATGAAAACTTGGTTAAATGAAACAAATTTTTGTTGATTCAGCAAAATATTTGATTAAACTAACCAATTTTTTTGGTTGAATCAGCCAAATACTCCATCTACCACAAGATTTTGTTAAAACTACCAAAAAATTGAGTTGGGTCAACCAAATATTTTGTTGTCCATATAATAACCAAATTCTATGGTTGAACCAAAAAAAATGTTGTTGATTCAACCAAATCGTTTTCTGAGTGTACTAAAACAGATAAATGTTTATTAAAAAGAAGACAACATTTTTTTTTAATTGAACTTTCATCCAGGAAAGCTTTCACTTCCTTTTTTAACACAAAAATATGAATTTCATACAAAAAGTACATTTTTTACGGAATAGTTAAATTTTCAACAAAACTATAGAATTTTCAACCGAAAATATGACTTTTTAACAAAACAGTATTATTTTCAACCAAACAGTTGCCTTTTTATCTCAGAAAAAGAAAATTTCTTTAAAAAAAAAGAATTTTTAATAAAAAAAAAAAAAGTTAGATTTTCATCCAGAAAATATTTCAGTTCTCTTTTCAACTCCAGAATATTAAATTTATCCAAAAAGAACATTTTCTACAAAATAGTTACATTTGAACCAAACAGTTGTGTTTTTATCCAAAAAGATGAAATATTTTATTTAAAACCAATGAAATAAAAAAACAGTTAAATTTTCATCCCAAGAAGATTTAACACCAAAATATGAATTGTAAACTATTAGTTAATTTCCTGCTGAATAGTCGAATTTTTAACCAAAAAGTATGACTTCTTAAGAAGATTGTTAAATTTTCAACTAGACAGTTGCATTTTTGTCCAAGAAAAATGAAAATTCTACTAAAACAGGTAAATTTTTAAATCGAAAAGACGAATGTTCAAAAAAATAGTTGAATTTTCATCCAATAGGATTGAATGTCTATAAAAAAAAATTCGACCAAAAATTAGGATAAATGTTTAGTTCAAAAGATTGATTTTCAATAAAAACACTCATTTTCAACCATAGCAAAATCAATTTTCAATAAAAAATAATAATTTTTCTACCAAAAAAGAATAATCTTGAACAAAATACATGAATTTCCAACCAAACATTTCAACTTTTAATGGAATTTCTGACCTTATAGTTGAATTTTCAAGCAAAAAGGTGATTCAATCACCAAGAAAATTAATATTCTACCACAAAAGACACACAAAAGTTTCAACAATATACAGACATTTTCAAAGAAGTATGTAGAATTTAGTTAAATTTTTAGTTAAAAAATTAATTTTCAATTGAAAAAAAACTAATTTTGAACCAAAAAAATCAATTTTCTACCAAAAAAGAATAACTGTTGATAAATTACATGAATTTTCAACCAAATAGTTGAATTTTCAACTGAAGAAGATAAACGTTCAACTAAACATGGAATATTTAAATTTTGAGTTGAAAAAATAATTTAAAGAAATGTTAACAAAATAGTTGAATTTGGAAAAAAAGATTTTTTAAACTAAAATGATGAATTTTTTACTAAGTATAGTATAGTAATATATATATAGTACACGGAGAAAATTTGTTCATTAAAATTTACCCAATTAGTTAGGTAAATGGAGGACATTACTGCATTTAGATAAAGTTTACAATTATTTTAGGATTTAATACAAAACAGAACTATAAATAATACAAAAGAGTTATGTAAAATCTCAAGTCCAAAAGTGAAAATTCTGATATGTAATAATTGATATAAGGGTTGTATTATTTGAATACCAGTATATTATAAAATAACGCGAAGTATTGTAAATTTTTATCAAATGAATGATATAAAGTTTACTTTTGTGTGATATTAAAGATTCACTTAGAAGAAAGTATAGATTACACAATTTTTAAAGAGATTTTCACTTTCATTAGGAGAGGAATTACACAACAGTGAGGTAAAATGAGAGTCGCTAGGTACGTCAACATTCTCAGGGCTGAAGTTTAAAGCCAATTCCCCCGTAGACACTTTAACATTTTTAAGTTTCGGTTTATATTGTAGAATTTGAGTAAATATTCAAATATAAAGATTATCCTGTTCTCTCAGTAGATAATACTCACTAAGTCACTAAATAAAAGTAGAATGTATTTAAAAATTGACGTATAAAGATGCGGGTGATGAAAAAACATCGAACGACACTGGACAACTGATTTCGAACTTCGAGGCGGGAGATCCCCGAAGACTAATGTTTAAAAACAAGTTGAATTTCTAACAAAATAAGTGAATTTTCAACTTGAAAAGATCAATTTTCTAGTAAAAATGAAGTAGCTACCTTTTTCGTTGTAAAAATTATTTTTTACAACAACAAAAGAACATATTTTCATTAAAATTTGTTCAATTTTCAAGAAAGGAAATAAAGTTGCAACTAAAGTAGTGCATTTTCAAACAAAAACAAACAAAAAACAACATTCCACCAATCAGGTAAATTTCCAACCAAAATGATGAATTTTCGATGAAAAAAAAGACAAATAAAATGAACTTTTCAACAGAATAGTTAAATTTTCAACCGAAAAGACGTAATGACTATGAAAAAATCGAAAAATTGAGTATATTTAAATTTTTAGTTGGAAAAATTAATTTTTAAAATTTTATCTAAAAAAGTTAATTTTTAATATAAAAAATAATTTGCTACTGTAGAAATGAAAATTTTAAACAAGGAGATTAATTTTCTACCACAAAAGAATAATTCTTAAGAAAATATATGAATTTTCCATCAACATTTTTCATTTTTGATGGAATTTTCAACTCAATAGTTGCCTCTTCAACCAAAAAGGTCGAAAATTACCAGAAAATAAATAAATTTTCAACTAAATGGATGAATTTGCAACTAAAAACATACATTTTTAACAAAGTATAGAATAGCTTAATTTTTAGTTAGAGAAATAAGTTTTTAAGCAAATAAAATAAATTTTCAACTGAACAACTGAATTTTTTTACCAAAAGATTAAATTTGAATGTAAAAGAATCTCGATAAGAAATTTAGTTAAATTTTTTGTTTAAAAAATTAATTTTCAATAAGAAAAAAATTTTTTCCACCAAAGAAATTAAATAAAATACATGAATTTTAACTAAAAAGTTTAATTTTCTACAAAAAAAGACAAACTTTCAACAAAATAGATAAATCATTAACTGAAAAAGCTAAATATTCAACAAAAAATATATTGGTTAAATTTTCAGACAGAGAAATAAGTTTTTGAGCAAATAATCTCTACCAAAAAGATCAAATTTCTATAGAAAAATTTCAAAACAAAATCGAGTTGACTTTTTAGTTGAAAAAAAATTAATATCAATAAAAAAAAAAACTAATTTTCCACCAAAAGAAAGAATTGTAAGTAAGTGGAAAAAGTTGTCATTCATATTGAATTCACTGGAGGAATTTCCTCGCTATAATAAGGAAACTTCTGTAAATCATGTACATTGTACAACGTTCTCAAATAATATAAGATTTTCTGTAAAATCTATTAAAAAATGTTGGAAAATGAACCGAGTTCTTTTTCTAAAGAAAGGGTAATTAGTGCGCGCATAGCACGCATAATGTTCTATTATTTTTAAAAAGCAGACCATGCAAAAGTTTAAAGTATTGAAAATTAAATAATTTAAAGTTTCAAGGTTAGAAAATATCAAATAAAAAATTATTCAATGTTTTTATTCACTTCCTACAAATTTATAAGCCCCTTGATTAATAAAATGTTACAATAACAAATTTCGATCAAACGGGGACCAGATATTTTTTTGTACGGCCCTGACGTACTTGTACTTTAACTTTATAGCCGAGATTTTTTTCTCGATATTCTAACTGTTAGGTTAGCCGTGAGGTTTAGTTATTAGCCATAGAACGCGTTAACCGTAGCTTAGGACCTTAGGTGGTTCGAAACCCGTCACAGCGTTTTCGATTTTTAATAGCGTTAATATCGTTAGAGGCGTGCGACTATATCGTATGTAATGTATCGTAATTTAATGTAATTGTTTAAGTTAAATTGTGTATATGTACCAGCAATATACTTATGAATTGTATGATATGTATAAGCATGTGTTTGTTAGTAGTGGATGACCTTCCACAGCATCAGTTTGTAGCAAGAATGTTTTTTTTGCTGGCGCACGAAATTTTACATGACTGGGATGTAGAATTCACATATTTAGAGAGGTAGACTTTGTTTTCTAGGATTGAAACTGTACCTAACAGTTCGACTCATTTTACCTAACTGGTAGGTAATCGACATCTCATTTTACCCAACTATCAGGTAATCTCTAATGTATTGTTGTATTATTTCTTACTGAATCGCGAATTAAATTTTAATGAATTTATATTAATAATTCATATTTTCACATCAAATATTACCCTATTTCATTTTACATGACTGAAAGTGAAATTTTAATATAATGCCTTAATGTCCTCCGTTTACCGAACTAAGTTATGCAAAATTTAACACACAAATTTTCTCCGTGTATATAATACTAAGTATAGCATTTTACTAAGTAATAATTTTTTAATAAGCAAGAAAAAATGAATTTTTAACAAAGAAGTTCCACTCAGTAGATTTTTTTCTAAGGAAAGGGTTTTACATTTGTAAAAGAAGGTTTTGCTTTCTCTGAATTTAAAAGCAATCATTTATTTTTAAAAAGTAAAATCAAATTATTTATTCATTTTTCACTTTGAAGGTCCCTAAAGTCTATTTTTTTCAATTTACACGCTCAATAAATAAATAATAGTTAAACTCTTATAAATTGTGCAATTCAAAGACAAAAAATATGTAAATCCACACCATTATTTCCAATATTCTCTAAATCGAAGAATGAATAAACGAATTTACAGTTTTTCAAAATGATATCGTTTTAAGCAATTTTAAGATAGAAACATTAAAAATTGAGAGATTAAATTTTTCTGAACTGAACAATTTTTAAATTCGAAGTAAAATTATTCTCATTTTAGGTCCTAAAATTGTTTTGATATCTATTTTAAATATTCTCTAAAAATTATTATCTTTTAAATAAAGAATCATTCTTAACTTTTCTATGAATCTTAAAAAAATTGTTGTATTATCTTGAAACCTCTCAAAATCCTTAAAAAGCTTTAAAACTTTATTTCAAAATGTTGAAAGCCCTACATTTTGTTTTAAAATTTCTGAAATGTTTTCAAATTTTTCAAATGTTCAAATCCTGGAAAATTAAAAAAATCACTTAAAGTGTTCCAAATTATTTTTTTATAATTTTGGATGTCTTGAAATCTTTTTTAATATTCTGTTAAAATTAATTTTTCAAAATAAAAAGTCATTACAAATTTTCCCAGGAATCTTGAGACATTTTTTTACTATCGTAAAACCTTTATTCCCTTTAATTTATACTTCCATGTATAAATCACATGACACTTTTAAATATAACCTAATCTAATCAAAAAGTATTATAATACTGAAAAAAAATTGGTTGTGAAGTGCTAAGAATGAATAGGCAAAAGATATCAGTCATTTTTAACCGAAATTACTGAAATATAATATGTAAATTACCTCGGACAGTATAAAATCACATCCACATAACATGCTGCTTTCTCCGTGCCTCATATAAAAATAACATTCACAAATTACGATTGTTCATTTTTCTTTAATTTTACGGAATAGCTGGTATTTTGTGAACATTTCTTCGAAGCAGAATTTGAATATTTTCTTGTTTTGGGCAAGATTGATTGGAGACTTTCTGCGTAAAATACAAACATCATTATTTTCCACTAAGGATTCGTCATGTGGTTTACTTTGTCTTCTAGTGTTTACTTCTTTTTCTTAGTGCTTACTTCTTCTTAGTCTCCTTATTCTTAACTAACAATATATGCTCAATGCTAATCAACATATTATTTTTGAACAGGATTTATAAACTTCTAACATTGTATATAACCCAGATTCTATATTTCAGTGACAGTTCACGCACGTTTAACGTTCCCATACGTTACGTTACGTCATTGGAATTTGATTCTCACTTCAGTGCTCTTTTGATCCAAAATCCGAAAACTAGCCTTGAAATGATACTTTTTTTTATATTCTTTAAAATTTATCATCAGGAAACGTACTAAATGTTATCTGAGTTCGTTTTGTTACTTCCCCTGACCCTCCCCCCCCCCACCCTGTTATCAACCGTAGTTTTTAGCGTGACCGCTCCCCCCTCAAATTGCTAACCTAGTTCATGGACGGCCCCTCATGAAAGATCCCTTAGGTCGTTGCTAACAAATAAAAAATAAATTGATCTAATGAAGATTTGTGATGCAGGTGACAAATGATGGTCTGTCTAAGGAAGTATTTGTCCTCGCGTTTATAACATGCGTAGCAAACATTTGCTTCAAAAGAAGGCAACCAAGCGCTTATAACCGGGAACATTTTGTTTGACGATTTGATCAAAACTTTTCTTTTGACGAGTGAAACCCTCGTGGGGACGCGACCCGCCACAGCTTTTATCCGCTATCAATTGAGTCGCCCCCTCGAAGAGCAGCCCTTCTAGCCCTCGCGAAACCTTATCCTTTCTCGGATCCGTCGACGGTTCTCTGTTTCGATATTTATGGCTTTCTGTTGTATATTACGTATGTAGACTCAATCCGCTCTTATCAGGGTCGATACATTTGGAATTACAACAGTGTTAGGTCTTTTGTCCGGGTCATAAATTATACTTATTTAGATATTCACTAAAGTTGGACCATAGTCTATAAATCTATTCCAAACTTTGCTTGTTATTTTTACAAAAACAGCATTCAGGAATTTCTATGACTCTTTTTCCCCCTCCAGTAATCTTTTTTATCATCCCTGATAATTACCATAATTCTTTTAGCAATTATCCTTGGTGGAAAAGTTTGATAGGATTTGATAAAAAAAATGTAATGATTTTCGATTCATATTCTGTATCCGCAATTTTAGGAATTTCATTTACATTTCTATACGTTTTTTGATGAAAATTTAATCTAATCCTATCAAATATATCAGCTGAAGAATCTTATACTTTTCTATCAAAATGTTCTCATTGAAACTCTATAATATTTGAAAAATCTTATACTTTTCGATCAACATTTTCCCGTAGAAACTCTGCTGAATCCTATGTCTCAAAATCTAGAAAATATCTATGAAATTCGATCCGTCGTAAGATCTTATACTTTTCCTATCAATAGTTTTATACTGAAACTTTGAAGAATCATATCAGCACCAGACAATCATCAACTCCTATTTTCCAAAGTCTGGAAAATGTCTATCAAATATTAGGCAATAAGAAAATTTTGATAAGAAACAATAAGATTTCTCGATAGATATATTGATAGAAATTTCCGTGATTATCATACGCTGGTTTTAATAAAAGTTTGGAGTGTATAAGATTTATATTATTATATTATTTATATTATAGAATTTCAGTAAGAAGCTGATAGAAATTTCCAAGATTCCGATATGCTCGATTTGATCAAAGTCTAAAGTGGATAAGATTTGATAGAATTTGAATGAATAGCTAATGATAGAAAAGTATAAGATTTGTCGACGGATAGAGATAGATAAAAACTTTCAAGATTCTAGAACTTAGGATCTGTTACAAGTCCTCGCTATGAATGAAAATAACTATGAACACACTTGGCAGACCTTTCTTTAAAACTCTATGAAATCTTATCAGCAAAAAAAGTTAGGAAATTGTATACTGTTTTATGGACAATTTCTTTTTAAACCTCTATAAAATCTCATAGGTACCAGATTTTTATCTAATCCTATGTGTCCGAATTTGAACATTTCTCATTAAATTCTATCTAAGTTTCTTATTAAACCTCTATCAAATCTTATCCAAACAGAACTGGTATTGAATTTTATCTTCCACGATTTCCGATATTTCTATCACATTCCATCCATCGAGAAATCTTATACTTTTCCTATCATCATATTTTCATATTTTCATTAAAAATCTATCGAGTCCTATCGGTACCAGGCTTGTATCAAATCCTATGTTTAGGAATCTAGGATATTTCTATCCGATTCTATTCGTTGAGAAATCGTGTACTTTTTTATCAATAGTTTCTCCTTGAAATTCTATCATATCTTACCGGCACAAGAATTATAGCAATATTTTTGTTACCAATAAAGGAGAATTCTCAGCTAAGAATGATCGATCTTGATAAAATGAAAAAGTTACATTTTCAGTTAAGAAATTAATTTTAAACAAAAAAAAAGACTTTTCCACTAAACTGTTAAATTTTCAACCAAAGACTCAAAAAAGCCTTCACGAAAAAAATTTCAACAATGTAGTTTGAATTTCACCCGAGTAGTTGAATTTTGAATTTAAGATTATCAATTTTCAACAAAATAGTTAAAGTTTCAACCAAAGAGATGAATTTTCAGCTAAAAATAAAACTCTTAAAAAAATGATTTCTTAACAGATTCAACCAAGTATTCAAAAAAAATAGTTGAATACACAAGCAAAGAAGAATCATTTTCAACTAAAAAGTTGCATTCTTATAAAAAAAAGAAATTTCTACCAAAACGGATAAATTTATCAATCAAAAAGATGAATTTAACCAAAAATTGTTGAACTTTCGGTTAAAAAAGATTTTATTTGACTTTTACGATCAAAGATGAATTTGTAACCAGGAAATAAGTTTCTACGAAAAAAATTGAATTTTCAATCCAAAAAGATGAATTTTTACCCAAAAAGGATGACTTAAGCAAAATTGTTGAATTCTCTATCCAATAGTTGGACTTTTATCCAAAAAAGATGAAATTTTTCTTGAAACAGGTGAATTTTTATTTAAAAAGAAAACGAGTTTTTAAACAATAGTTGAATTTTCATCCAGAAAAGATTCTAGTTGTCTTTAAGATCAAAATATGCATTTTTTAACAAAAAATAAGTTTCTGCGAACAAAATTGAATTTCTCATCCAAAAAGACGAATTTTTTCAACCAAAAGGGATGAATTTTTAACGAAATAGTTGAATCCTCTACCAAATAGTTGAATTTTTATCCAAGAAAGCTGAAATTTGTACTAAAACAGATGCATTTTCAATAAAAAAAGGCCAATTTTTTTAAAAATTGAAATTTCATCCAGAAAAGCTTTCAGTTCATTTTTTTTAACAACAAAACATGAATTTTAAACAAAAAGTGAATTTTCTATGATATAGTTAAATTTTCTACGATATAGTTAAATTTTCAACAAAACCGAATTTTCAAACGAAGGTATGACGCTTTGACAAAATAGTTTTATTTTCAAAGAAACAGTTGCATTTTTATCCAAGAAAGATGAAATTTCTCATAAAGCA
>CAKNXH010079173.1:32470-43730 GCA_932178445.1 Andricus quercusramuli | reverse complement strand
CCAGAAAGTATGACTTTTCAACAAAATTGTTGAATTTTAAACCAAACGGTTGTATTTTTATTCAATAATGATGTAATTACTACTAAAGCGGGTGAATTTTGAAATCATAAAGATAAATTTTCAAAAAAAAAGTTGAATTTTCAAACGAACAGTTGCATTTTCATTCACGAAAGATGGAATACTTATTTTTAAAAAGATTAAATAAAAAAACTTCAAAAAAATAGTTACATTTTCATCGAAAGATGATTCCAGTTCACTTTCCAACACCAAAATAGGAATTGTAAACTATAAGTTAATTTTCTGATAAATAGTCGAATTTTTGAACAACAAGTATGACTTTTTAAGAAGATTGTTGAATTTTCAACCAAGCAGTAGCATTTTTGTCCAAGGAAAATGAAAATTCTTCTAAAGCAGGTGAATTTTTTAATTAAAAAGACAAATTTTCAAAAAAGATTTGAATTTGCATCCAAAAGAATTTCAATAGACTTTTCTACAGAAAAATACAAATTTTAAACAAAAAGTAAATTTTCTGGGAAATAGTTGAATTTTCAACAAAACAGTTGCATTTTTGTCTCAAAAAGATGACATATTTCTACTAAAAAAATATGAACTTTTAAATTAAAAAGACAAATTTTCAGAAAAAATATTTCTCGTCCAAAAAATAGTTCAGTTGACTCATCAGCAACAAAATGAAAATATTAAACAAAAGGTTAATATCATATGAAAAGAGTTCAATTTTCAACCCAAAATCACAAATTTTTAACAAAACTGTTGAATTTGAAGAAAAAAAAATGTTACATAATTCAAGTACGGTCCCTTATATTAATCTACCCATTATCTGCAAAGATATTTACACTCTCTTATTAAGAGTTGATTCTAAATTTTTCCATTATAAACAACAGTTTACAGTTTTATTTGCATAATAATTAGAAAGATAGACATATTGCACTTGGGTCTTTCAAAAGTTAGTACAAGTTCATTTGCGTCTACAAAATATCAACTCTAAAGCTTCCTAGAGGAAGGTTTTCGCATCTCATGGCTTATTTTAGTGGGTGTATATGTTTTGTATGTATTGGTGTAGTATAAGCTCCTCTCGTGCTGCGCAAGGCAATACAGATTTATGTAAGTATTTAGCACAGGCTCTTTGCTTTATCGCAAACGGCCCAGCCAAGACGTCCTCCTCTGATACCCATCCTATTCGACGAATTCTAGGAAAATATATTTTTTTTTTGTAAAGTTCACACACAGAGCTTACACCTAGTTCATAACAAAATAACGTCAGTATTTGCAAAATTGAAGTCATTTTTAGAAGGGTATAATCAAACCTTCAATCACACAACCCTTCGAAAATTTAAAAAAAATGATTAGAAAACTGGTAATAAACAGAATTAAAAAAACGTCAAGCTTCAAATACTGGAAACAATTGAATTTTTGATATTAAAACAAAATTTCATCAATAATGGTATTAGGAGGCTCTTCATTTATTGATACATTAAATTTAAGGCACTTGAGTAATTAATTTTTGTACACTATCTGAAGAGGGTTTTAAAAACGATAGTATTTAAGAATTTTCAAAATTCAAACTTTTGTTCAAAGAAAAATTTTAAAATAAATTGAAGTTGGAATGCAGAATCGATATTTTTTTTTAGATTGTCTTTTGGAAAAAATTTACTCTCCAGATAATATTAATACATTTTTGATTTTTTAGATGATAAAGGTCATCAAATATTGAAGACTATATTTCGGAACGTATCCAGTGTTATCCAAACGAATAAAATTTGATGAAATTTTTTGTATATGTTTGAAAACGCCTTTTTAAGCAGTCACCTAGTCTCCTTTTTTCAATTTTAATTTGGCCAAAAGACAGAATTTTCAAAAGTCCGAAAAAAATGTGTATTTTCATTTTTTTGTAATGTTTCGGAACTGAAAATACGTGGAGAAAGCTAATATTATCTATGAGACTGAATCTCCCCCTCAAGGCAGTAACTCTTTTCAATTTTAACGTTGGTTAACTTGACGTATCATTAAAAATGAAAACGCTGACCATATACTTTATTAATTTTCAATAAATTATTGGTAAAAATAATTTGAAATTACAAAAAGCCTATTTTTTAATGAACTGTTTGAAAGTTTAGGAATAAGAGTTGAAAATTTATTAAAATTTTCTTTGGCAAAGCGTATTCCTATGTGGGTATTCATTAAAAAAAGAGTTTTTTTTTGAAAATTGAAAACTTCGTGATGAGGTGAAAATCCGAATTTTCCGTTTCAATTTAGAACAGAGTTTCTTTGATTTCAAAGTAATTACTTTTTATGTAAAAAGAAAAATTTTTGACGTTCCAGGAACAGGCAATTTTTTTAGAACATTTCAAAGGTCGCGTTGAGGTGAAAATCCGTATTTTATAAAACTGATACAGAACACTGGTGTTTTGGCTTGAAAGTTTGGATGACCTTCTTTTTTTCAGTGAAAAATCTTTATTTGTTGATAATTCGTTTGTTTGGTTGAAGAATTCATAATTTCATTTGAAAATAATTTCTTTTTTTTTTAAATTTTACTACTTTCTTGAAATTTTTTTTAATCAAAATTAATTTTCTTCACAAAAAAAATTTCTTTATTAGTTTGAAATTAAACTTTTTTTGTTGGAAATTCTCTCTTAGAAAATCTGTCTTTTTGGCTTGAAAATTCAACTAGCTGATTGAAAATATATTTTTTTCTCTTTTGCTTTAAAGTTCAACTGCTTAGTGGTAAATACAAGTGTTGGGTTAAACATTTCTTTTGTTGAAAATAATTATTTTTGGTTGAAAATTCGACCATTTGTCTAAAAATTGAAAACTAAAAATTAAAACTTAAATATTTCTTGGTTGAAAATTCCACTATCTTTTTATTTCGAAAATTTGTATTTTTGGTTTAAAAATTAAATCATTTTAGTGGAAATTTCATCTTTTTTTGATGAAAATACAACTGTGTGTTTGAAAATTGAACTACTCGGTTAAAGGTTGAACCGCTTTATTAAACAGTCATTTTTTGTTGAATATTTATAATTTCAGTTGAAAATTTAAGTATGTCTTACAATTATTTTATTTTTTCGTTGAAAATTAATTTTTCAAACTAAAAATATAAAATTTCTATTTTTGGTTAAAAATTAATCTTTTCAATTGAAAATTCGTATTTTCAGTAGAACACTGACCTTTTTTTTCAAATTTTTATCTTTAGTTGTTAAACATTCATGTCTATAATTGACAATTAGATTATTAAGTTGAAAATTTGTTTTCGTTTTTTGTTAAAAATTATTTTTTTTACTAAAAATCTAAGCTTATTTTCTGCTGAAAATGTATCTCTTTTAGTTGAAAATCTATGTATTCTGTTAAAAACTCATCTTTTTTGTTAAGAAATTAATCTTCTTTGTTAAAAGTTCGTCTTCTTGTTTTTGAAGTTCATCTCTTTTGGTAGAGATTTCATTTTATTTGGTTGAAATATCAACCTTTACATTTTTTAAGAGAATTCACCGTTTTTGGTTTAAAATTCATATTTTGTTGTTGGAAATTCAACTATTTTGTTGAATTTATTTTTTATTTTACCTAAAATTTTAACTATTTGTTTGAAAATGCAAATGTAATCACTTTATTGAAAATTTAACTGTTTTGTTACAGAAATAATCTTGTTGGTTTTAAACTTTATTTTATTGACAATTCATATTTTTGGGTAGAAAATTCAACTGTTGTATAGAATACTCGTCTTTTGGCTTGAAAGTTCAAGAATTTGGATTACCTTCCTTTCTCGAGTGAAAAATTTTTATTTGTTGAAAATTTGTCTGTTTGGTTGAAGAATTCATAATTTTAGTTGAAAATTAATTTCTTCTTATCAAAAATTTTAATTTTTCCTTGAAAATTTTTTCTTTTCATAAAAATTGATTTCCTTCACTAAAAAATTATATTTTTTAGTTTAAAAATAAACTTTTTCGGATTGAAATTCTCTCTTAAAAAATCTGCCTTTCGGCTTAGAAATTAAACTAGCTGGTTGAAAATGTATTTGTTCTCTTTTTTGCTCTGAAGTTCAACTGCTTAGTGGTAAAAACAAGTGTTAGATTAAAAATTGTTATTTTTGTTGTTGTTGAAAATAAGTCTTTTTGGTTGAAAATTCGACCAGTTGTCTAAAAATTAAAAACTGAAATATGAAACCTGTAAATTAAAAACTGAAATGTTTCTTAGTTGAAAGTTCAACCATTTTTTTATTTTGAAAATTCGTCTTTTTTATTTAAAAATTGATTTATTCAAGTAGAAATTTTATATTTTTTTGACGAAAATGTAACTATGTGTTTGAAAATTGAACTGATCGGTTATAGATTGAACCACTTTATTTATCAATCACTTTTTCGTTGGATTTTTATAATTCTAGTTGAAAATTTATCTCTATGATTGAAAATTCAATTATTGTGTTAAAATTCCTTTCTTTTCTTTAAAAATTAATTTTTCAAACTGAAACTGTAAAATTTCCATTTTTGGTTAAAAATTAATCTTTTCAGTTGAAAATTCGTATTTTTGGTAGAACACTAACCTTTTTTTTTTAACTTTCATCCTTAATTGTTAAAAATGTATTACTATAATTGATAATTAGATTATTTTGTTAAACATTTGTTTTTTGTTGGAAATTATTTCTTTTTTACTAAAAATCTAACCTTTTTATTTTCAGTTGAAAATATATCTTTTTTAGTTGAAAATTTATTTATTTTGATTAAAATTGATCTTTTTTGTTGAAAAATTAATCCTCTTTGTTAAAAGTTCGTCTTCTTGTTTTTAAAGTTCATCTCTTTTGGTAGAGACTTTATTTTCTTTGGTTGAAATATCAGCTATTACATATTTTAAGAGAATCCACCATTTTTTGTTTGAAATTCACATTTTGATGCTGAAAATTCAACTATCTTGTTGAATTTATTTTTTTTTTCCTGGCCTAAAATTTTACCTCTTTGTTTGAAAATGCAATTACTTTTGGTTTCAGGTTTTGGTTTTACAATTCAGGTATTTCTTTAAAAATTCATTTATTTTGTTGGAAATTTAATTATTTGGTTGAAAATTTAACAATTTTGTTAAAAAGTCATATTTTTTGTTCAAAAATTAGACTGCCTTGTTGAATATTCGTCCGTTTGAAATTAAAAAATTTATTTTTTGTTAGAAGATTCATCCGATTCATTCCGATTATGAAAGCTTCCATATTATATAGATTCAAAATCTGTTTTTTTTTTTTTATATATAAATGGTCATCGAAAAGTCCTGGAAAAGTCAGAAAATTGAAGTATGAAGATTTTTATAAGCACACATTTGTGCGTGCAACTGCGTCCAGAAATTTCCTGATCTGGCCCGGATAGAAAACTAAATAAAGGCCCCGATCGGGGCCAAATCAGTTCAGGTTGAGCTGACAATAAGGTTAAGCCCAGAACGGTAATAGGGCAACCAGAACCGGTCCCTATCGGGGCGTGCGTTTCATGCCACATTCAGGGCTGCCAGGTCAGGGCCCGATCGGGTCCACAGCAAAAATTTTGCAGGAAGCCCTAAGAAATAATTCAGTACCAAAAAAAGGTGTTAAATCCAGCAGAGAACAAACATGACCACAAATAGGTCGTAAAAAGAATATGTTTGTAATATCCTGATCTCCACGCTCTTTCCAAATCGTATCTCAGGGATATGTATCAGATCAAAAGAGCAGGATCGGCTCATTGTATCCCACGGAGACAAGAAGGGATTCTGTTTGGTGGAGCATAAGAGGGCTAAAAGCCATCGGCATCGTATCAGCTTCGATGTCTCCTTCCTCTTTTCTTCTACTTATTCCTTTTCCTATCGGCCCGGACTTAAGCCGTATGGAATTCTCTTTGGCCCTTCGGAAACGGGAACTAATCAATGTCTTGGAAAAGACTTTCCTCAAATTCGTCAAAGGTAAGACAACCTAAGGCTAATACAATCTTTCGAAATGCGAAGCTCATTCAATTGGTACAAGCTTGCAGGAATCACTTTTTCCTCAATTCTGATGCACTTCCTGTTCTTTATTACCTTTCTTATTTACTTGCGAGACCATTATGATGGGTTTATTACATGTTCCTTATTTTTATTGACTAATTATGAATTTAAAATATGTGCTTAAATTTAAATTATTATCAAACATAATTAATAATTATTTTATTTTTGATTTTAATTTAACTTTTCATCGGCTTTCAGTAATCTGTGCCTTTTATTTTCATATACGATTATATCCCAGCAATAATTAGAAGCAAAGAAAGAAATAATTGAGGTGATGTTTAGAAATGAAAATTGCCTAAGTTCTTAAATTTTTTATGTTCATAGCTTAAACTCACAAAATTATTATAAACATACTTTGTCAAGAATTCTATCTTGAACGCTTTTTTTAATAGCTTAATTTTGAAGATTTAGCATTGAAAAATATTCTACTTTGAAGATGTATAAATAAAAATTCTGAAATTTGGATGATTTTTAAAATCAGCAGTCAAATTATCATGTATCAACTTTCGTAATTCAAGAAATTTCTAATCTAAATCATTAAAATTAAAACAATTTCAATTTTAACTTGAAACCTCCATAATTTTCAATTGTGCATTTATATTTATATTTTGAAAGTATATAATTCTGAACCTTTTTTTTTAATAGTTCAATATTTAGGATTTGCAATTGAAAACACTTCAGAATTGAAGATATATGTATACAAAAATTCTTAGATTTTGATGGGTTTGAAAATCCAAAAATCAGTTTTCAATTCTAAATCTTCCACATTAAAATTCAAAACTGAAAACTCTTCAATTTTAAAGATGTATAAAAAGTTTCTTAAATTTTGATAAATTTCAAGATCAAAACTCAAGCTTTCAATTCTAAATCTTCCAAATTGAAGAAATTTTAAACGCAAATCATCTAATTTACAGAATTTTCAAGGACGAAACTTGAAACTTTCATCATTTATATTTGTAAATTTCAAAATTTAAAACTTTTTAAATTTTAAATTAAAAGTATAATATTTTTGGAGAGTTACAACCGAAAACTGTTTATTTATAAAATATGTAAACGAAAATTCCTAAATTTTGATGATTTTGAAGAGCAAAAGTAATGTTTTCAATTCAAAATCTTCCAAATTAAGAAATTTTGCATGCTTATCATCAAAATTTCAGAATTTTCAGTTGAAAACTTTCAAAATTGTAGAATTTTGAATTGCATATTTTTAAGACTAAAACTCTTTAATTTTGAATGTTTACAATTCAAAGTTCTACAATTTAGAGATTTGCAATCAGAAAATTTCGAATTTCAAACATTTCCAATTCCAAGTTCTGCAATTTTGAAGAACTATAATGAAAAATTCTTGAATTGTAAAAATATAGTATTTAAAACTATTCATTTTTCAAAGATTAATATTCTTTGGGTATGTAATTTTGAACCTTCTTTTGCAATAGTCCAATTATTGAGATTTGCAATTGAAAACACTTCAAAGTTAAAGGTTTATATGTAAACAATTTTCTTAAATTTCGATGATTTTGAAAATCAAAAGACCAGTTTTCAATTTTAAATATTCTAAATTGAAGAAATTGCGAATATGAAGAATCAAAATTACAGAATTTTGAATCGCAAAGTTTAAGTTTTGATTGTACAAAAATCGTCAAAATAAAAAACTTCTTAATTTTAAATATTTACAATTGAAGTTTCTACACTTTAAAAACTTTCCATTGAAAATTCTTCAAATTTAAAGATTTACAGATCAAAGTTCTGCAATTCTGAAAAATTACAATTAAAAATTCTCGAATTTTGAGTATAAAGTTCTTAACATCATTCAATTTTCAAAATTTGTAGTTTGCAGACATTTAGTTTTTTACCTTTTACGGAATTGTTCAATTCTGAAGATTTACGACTGGAAGCTCTTTAATTTTGAAGGAACATAGAGAAATGAAAATTCTCAAATTTGGATGTTTTGAAATGGAAAGACCAGTTTTCAATTTTGAATCTTCCAAATTGAAGGTTCTTTGAATCTAAAACATGAAATTTACACAATTTTCAATTATAAAATTTAAAACTTGCATAATTTTTAATTGCAATTTTTTAAAATTAAAAACTCTTCATTTTAAAAATTTATAATTAATAGCTTTGCCAGTTTTTGAACTTATAATTGGAAATTCTTGAATTTTAAAAATATAGAATTGCTTTAGCTGGTTCCTTCTTTTGAAGAACTTCTTCAACATAGCGTATAATTTTGAAAGAAAAAAATGTTTGGACTAGAAGAGTAGATGAATTTGAAAATAATTATTAATAATTTTATTACTTCAAAGGTATTTCATTTCGGTCATAATGCCAAAATAAATGCCAAGGATATCACCTGATTATTAATGTACTTGAAAATTGCATAGATATTATATAAATTTTAAAAAATGTCTACATTTCTTCATTTCTATATTTCACAAGAATATATCCACATAATGCATGGAGTTTTACAAGACGCCTGACTTAACTTTTCTCTTTCCACTTGGACAACGGATAGATACTTTACAGTAGAAACCCCAGTTTTGGTGAGACATCCCATTTAAAACTTCTTACAATTAAACGAGTCCTCATTATGTTAATTGTATTTTTCAACATTACAATAAATCTAATAAAATTAGTTAACCGAATTTGTAGATAAAAATTATCTTCAAAGTAGGATATTAAATTATCCTAGTATCGTTGGAATAGAATCTCTGATAAACATTATTTCATATCTGAAGCACATGGATGTTGCTTAAATTCTACTTTCCCCAATTTTTATTTCGCCAAAATTAATTTTACCTAATAACAATTTGTCATAATTTTTATTATTCCAAATTACTGTTTTACCTAATATTTATTTTCTAGACGTATCATTCGACTCAATTTTAATGGTTATAAATTAGTACAAGGTTGGCATAATTTTCGATTAAAATTTTTTTTCCCTGATTCCAAATCTTCTATTTATTCTACTTTCCTCTCGTACTTCCTCATCCCTTAATTGTCGCACTTTACCCTCTAATTCACCGCCCTTTCCCTACTTCCTTTTCTTTCTCATTCTCTTTTCATTCCCTCACTTACCCCACTGCCTCTTCCCTCCACCCTACTTACCAACATTCTCATACACACCTCTCTTCTCCTACTTTCCCTCCTTTCTCCTACTTCTCCTATTATCCCCTTCTTTTTCTACTTCCCTCCAATTCACGTTTTTCCCCTCACTTCCCATAATTTTCACTACTTTCCCGCCCTTATCCTACATTCCATCCCTACTGCTTCCTTCTTCTACTCCCCTTCGCTTTTCATTCCCTCACTTCCTGTACAGCCCCTCCTCGACCCCATTCACAGGACTCGAAACTGCTCAAGCTTAAAAAATAGTTATATAGTAACCATAATTCTATCAAAAAATAACTGAAAAGTAACAATAATGTGGCGAAAAAGTAACCAAGAGGAAAAATTTTTTACCAAAAAGACGGATTTTCCACCAAAATTATAAATCTTTAGAAAAATAGTTCAACTTTTAACAAAATGGTTGAATTTTTGTAACTAAAAAAAATGTATTACAAAAAATAGTAAAATTCATTAAAAAAAGAAGATTTTTCGACAAAAAAGGTTACTTTTGAACTAAATTGTTGAGTTTTTTAAGCCGAAGAGACCAATTTTCACAAAACAGTTTGATTTTCAACCAGTAAATATGGACTTTTAACAGATAAGTTATCTTTCAACCAAATAGTTGGGTTTTCTACGAAGACAGGGGAATCTTCAACTTAAAAAGACGAATTTTTAACAAAATAAGTACATTTTGAACCAAACAGATGAATTTTTGAATAAAATTATGTAATTTTAAATAAAAAGGCGATTTCCAATCAAGAACATTAATTTCCCTGGTGGAAAAGTTTTTACAAAAAAGAACAGAAAATTGAAACTCTTTTTAAAGTAATCTGCAAATAAATACAATAAGTTACAACCAAAATTACAGGAAAGTATTTTTTTTCTATTATTAAAGAACAGAAAGTAAAAAAATCACCTTAAAATCATCCTCATACTTTTTTGAAAATTTTGGAAATTTTAATGAATTTTATTTTAATGTTAACTAAAAAAATATACTGTTTTTTTTCTAGGAATTTTGATACAAATTTTTTATTCATTTCAAACCTTTCTAAATTCTTAAACAGCTTATAAATTTTGTGTTCAGAATTTTCGAACATCTGCATTCTATTCTGAATGCTTTTAAATTTTTTCACGTATTAAATTACTTTAGAATCTTTTCAAAACTTCTAAATATATTTTAAACTCACTTCGTTATTTTCCAAACTAATAATTGTTCAATTCTCACTTATGAATTAAAAAATTGTTAACTTTTTTAATTTTGCTCTTAATATGAATTTTTCGAAATGAAAAATCATTTTAAATCTTCTCAGCAAACTTAAGAAGTATTTGGTTTCCTTGAATCCTTTGAAAATCCTTGAAAAACTTCGAAATTTCATTTCGTAATCTTAAAAAATCTAAATTTAGTTCTTTATTTTTTTAACACTTTTCCAGTTTTAAATTAAGATTGGATCTTTTTGAAACTTGTAAATATCTCTCAAACTAACTTGAATTTTTATTTTCAAATTGATAATTGTTCAGTTGTTATTTAGGCATCAAAATTCTATAATTTCACTTATAATTGAAAATATTATTAAATTCAAGGCTTTCTATTCCAAAGAATCCAGTTTAAAATTCTTTAGTTTTTAATATTTGATTTATTTCAAATGAACCAAAAAATACGAATTTTTAAACTGAAATGATGAAATTAAGAAAAAATAAAGTTTTAACAAAAATTCTTGAACTTCTAACCGAATTCCAACCAAAAAAGATAAATCCTCATTGAAAATGATAATACATAGTTCGATATTTTAACCAAGAAGATTTAAATGTTTAATTAAAAACTAGGAGTTTTAGCTAAATTGACATTTTTATCAGGATTCATTATAATTCAGTTGATAGTCCTTTTTATACATTTTACATACGAACTAATTATTATTTTATTATTAGTCCCTAATTTTCTTGGCTCTGAAGTGGCAAATCTACTGGAAAAATTTAAATTTTGACATTTTTCACAAGTTTTCAAGTAACGCGATTAATGAATTAATTCATTTCGTTATTTTGGGCAAAAATGTAACCAAGCGTAACCTTTTCATCAAATAGGTAACTTTTTAGCAACCGTGGTCAAAAAAGTAACTAAGTTACTAAAAAGTAACCCGTTCCGAGCCCTGCATAC
>CAKNXH010079173.1:0-32370 GCA_932178445.1 Andricus quercusramuli | reverse complement strand
TAAAATTTTACGTAAATTAAATCTATTAGCACAATTTCTCTCATGTTAATCTTATGGGCGAATGCGATTTGACTAACATTTTGGAAGACATTTCATTTTTGTGCATTCGAACCACAATCGTGAGTGGGAGGAAACTATTTCCATAAGAGGTAAACAAGAACCACCCTTATATCCAATATACCTACGAAACCCTGAAAGAATAAACAATAAAAATGAGTTATCGTCAGAGCTACATCTGAAATTTTCGAAATCCCCTGAGATAATAATCACGCGGTGAATTATTACTAAAATTATAGGAGGATGGAGGACGGTGGATATATAAAAATCAGAAAATGCCATCAGAATTAGTTGGAGGACGGGGAGAAGATAACTGGGACAATCCAGGGACGCAAGTTGCACCCCGAGGGAAACCTCAACCCCGATTTCGAGGCGAGCTAAGCAGGAGCACGTCGTCCTCGGCGGGTACGGGTTAAGTATGAGTTAAGTCCTTAGTATTAAGACGCGGAGGAAGAAACGAGCGAAGGCACAGAGGCGGCCACCGGGCGGTGATCTATGGTGGGATTACCGTAGGCGGTATTTCTTCATAACCGTTTCTCCAGGTCGTTCCTTCTTTCGTCTCTTGCTGCTCCTCTTCCTCTGATTCTTCAGGATCCTGAAGTTGCCGCTACCAAGTGTAAAAAGGAAGGAAACGCTTGCTTGGCTACCGGAACTCCTCCCACGCCATGCAACCACCAACCCCCTGCCCCCCGCAACAGCATCATCCAAGTTCTGTTTTTTTTATTCTTCAACGTTCGGCTCCGACCTGTATCTCCCTACGTCGGTAGGTACACACCCTGCCATCGCGCGCTCAGCTTCGCGGGAGGTTGTATCTTAATAACATTCATGAGCTCAGATATACCCGCCAGATTTATTGCTCCAGCACCCATGGATTCCGCGAAGACCCTACAAGACCCATCCCTTACTACTGCTTCGAAGATTTCCTTTTCTCAGTCTACATCAACGAATATAGAGTCATTTCAACAGGGTACACTGGTTGCTTTAGGGTGGCCCATATAAAAAAGAGGCTTTTTAACATGAGAGGACATCCCCCAAAAAGCTTCAATTTGGTAACAAAAACTGAAGATTTTTGTCAATTTTTTTTCAAATGGGGTATAGGTTCCCAAAGGCTAATAAACTACCCCTAATTGTGAACATTTATATTTCTTTCATATGATGGATAAAAAAATGAGTTCGAGCAGAGGTCGGCAAGCAACCTCCAGTAATTTTATCAAGTTTTTTAAATTTTATTCTTCTTATTTTTTCACCACTATCACGAAACCAATAAAAAATCAAACACCACAGGTTTGACTTTCCATCTCATTTCTAGATGTCAAGAGCTTAAATTTGAGCAATACCCGAAGAAAATTGGACTGAAAGAAAAGCCTATAGAGGTCTTCTCACCCCCAATTTGCCTATTCCTTCCCCTTTCCTCCCAAATGTTTGTTTGCTTGAGATTTGAGGGACCTAGCCAACTTTACCCCGTACCCTACCCAACTTGATCTGGGCAGATGACAATTCCGCCCTGGGACCATCGAACGATTCCCCCACTACGCGGCTTCCCCTCACTCAGCCGAACTACTGCCGCCGAGCCTGGTCAGCGGGAGTCCTTTGTACCTAATGAGGACTAGTATGCAGAATATAACATTTTTTCAAATTAGCACTTCGTAATTGATGAATATTATATTCAAAATCTGCTAATTATAACGATTCCAACGATATGTTATTTGAATTAAAAAATTGAAAATTAGAGAAGAAATGTTGAAGTTTATGTGACATTTTATCAACAAATTGTTCAGTATTTTGATCAAATCCACTGCAGTAGCTTTAGTTTATTGGTTGGTTAACATGTTGCCACATTTGAAAATTTATTAATGAACATAATAAATTTAGTTTATTTCTCAAACAGTGGAATTTATCAAAATTATCCTTGAATAATTTTGCTCTCTCTCTCTCTCTCTCTCATTTTTTTTACTGCTTAACCAATTTCTTTATGAAAGTTAATTAAAAATACTATTTTAACACATAAAAATAGGAATATAAAGGATTTTCGTGGAGTCAATCTCAAAACTGTCACTTTTCAAATCTAACTTTATAAATTTTTAACGTGACCAAAACACTGAATTGTATTTGTTTAAGTGTCTTAAAAAATCTTCAAACTAACTTTGGCAAATTTTCAAAATAAATATTTCCCATTTCAAAAATTGCCAAGCCTAATTTTCAAACCTAAGAAGAAGGAATTTTCAAAAAAGGAGTTTAATTTTTGAACAAGAAAGATTTTGCAGTCAATATAGAAAAAAAATCTCTGCCAAAATTTTAAATTTCTAATTTAAAAAAACAAGTTTCTGGCAAAACAGTTTTTTCAACCCAAAGATATGAATTTTGAACGAAAAAGTTTAATTTTCAACACAAAAATATGAATTTTCTACAAAAATAATTGAATTTTTAAATGAAAAAGATAACTTATCAAGCAAAAATTGAATAGTTACATTTGCAGTTAAAAATTTATTTTCAACTCAATAGAAATGAATTTTCTACAGAACAGTAAAAATTTTAACCAAAGAAATTAATTTGTTACTAAAATAATGAGTCTTTAACCAGAAAAATTTATTTTTACCAAACAACAAAATTGTAACCAAACAGTTGAATTTTCAACCGAAAAGGTTAATTTTCTAACCAAAAAGATTAATTTGTAATAAAATACATGAATTATCATAACCCCATTCAAAAATAATTCATTTTCAACCCAAAAAAAGTGATTTTAATTAAAAACTGAAAAAATGTTTGTGAATTAGATTCTGAACACAAAATTCAGAAGCTTTCTAAGCATTTTGAAAGGTTTTAAAAGAATGAAAAAATGATTAAAATTCCTAGGAAAAGAAAAAATGAATTCTTTTTTGAAAAGTTAATTTGAAAAAATATTTTTTTAAATTTTCAAAATAGAATTTGGAAGGTTTTGAAGCAATCTTTTTTGATTTTTCTGGATTTTCAAAAAATTCTAGTTAAAACTCAAGTTTCAAGATAATAAATAACAAAATTTGCATTAGATTCCTGGTTTTTTTTTTATTTATAAAAACAAATTTTTAAGCGAATATTAAAAAAGATTCTAGAACAAATTTCGATGCATAAATTAATGTTTCTAGCTTCGAATTGCCTAAAATGATATAATTTTAAAAATTTATACATGTTTTGATCGATTCTTCAATGTTGAATTATTAAACATTTTAGCTGAGAGTTTTTTTTCTTTATTGACTGAAAAATCTTTCTTGATTAAAAATTCAACTCTTTTTATAAAAATTCCTTTTTTTTTCTTTGAAAATTAGTTTGTTTTGGTTGTGGCTTCAGTTAGTAAAAAGGAAACAGAAGTGCCAGTTTAAAACGTCTGGAGACAGTAATATCAAATATATTATTTTTGAAAGAAAGAATAATTATGTTCAAAATTTGCCAAATTCAGTTTTCAACTTTTTTTTTTGCTAAATTTTAGCTTCCAGAATTTCCTACGATAGGTAAAATATTGCACCAATAAATAAAAGCTACTGCAGTAGATTTGAGTGAAATATTCTGAAAAATTTTCCATTAAGTTTCTCTTAATTTGAACATATGTATATTCTTTAATTTTCATCTTTTTAAGTAAAATAACATATCGCTGGAATCGTTATAATTCGCAGATTTTGAATATTATATTTATAAATTACAAAGTGCTAAATGGAAAAAATGTTATATTCCGCATTTTAGTCCTCATTAGGCACAAAGGACCGCTGACCAGGATCGACGGCAGCAGTTCGGCTGAGTGAGGGGAAGCCGTGTAGTGGGGGAACCGTTCGCAGGTACCCAGGGCGTAATTGACCATCGCCCCTTGATCTCGTACCCTTGCTGACTTTACCTAGTATTCTAACCGACTTTACTCCGTACTCTAGCCGACTTTACTCCTTAAATTTTTGGTCAATCATTCATCTTTCTATGCTATACATTTCAATATTTGCTTGAAAAATCTTTTTGGTTGAAAATTCAACGCTTCCGTTGTGAATTAATTTTTTGGGTTGAAAATTCAACTATTTTGGTAGAAATTTAACTTTCTGCTGGCAATTCATATTTTGGGGTGGGGTTGTAAAGTTTCATGAAACTTTTACCAATTGACAAGTTTCACGAAACTTTGGAAACGTTTCAAAGTTTCCAAAGTTTCAAAAATTAGGGCGGGAAAATTCAAAATATGGAAAAATACTATTAAGCATTGAATATAAACATTTAATAGTATCCTTTGTGTTTCAAAGCAAATCGTTTCAAATAATTTAAATAAATAAACCACGTGTTAATTGTTGATAACATATAATTTTTTTACATTTTAGAAATTTTAAAATTGATTTTAATAAAATTAAAATAAATTTCGTATTTAATACATATCTAGTTTTTAGCCAAAAACATGTTACGTTACATTTTTTTATTATGTTTAAAAACATAATATACATTTTTTGAATGAAAAAAGGTTTTTTAAGATGAAGCACTGTCGAGAAATAAATAAAACAATATTTTGATGTAACACTGAATGCTTTTCAAATATTTTTTTAGTCACACAAATTTTGAAATTACTGATAGGAGAAAAAGTATTATCAGTTTGTTTTTAAATTTTTATAAGATTCTTGAGAAAATTAAAAAAGATTTAAAAATATTTCAGATGTGTCAAAAAAGAATCTAGAAGATTATAAAGACATTTTTTTATTTCAGAGGATCTTACAAAATATTAGGAAAAATTCGAGTCTTTTGAAAAGAGGTTTAGGACTTTTAGAAGTTTGGAAGAAATTAAAAACTATTTGATAAATTTTCGGAAATATTTATAAGTTATAAAGTATTCGTGATCTATTCAAAATCGCTTAAATTCTTTGAAATATTTTTAACTGTTTAGAAATTTTCTTATAATTTTGAAAAATCATTTGAAAAGTAAATAAATTGCCCAACATCTTCCAAATTTACCCATTGAAATCTTCCAAAATTCTTTTAAAGCTTCTGCAGTTTTTGTTTGAAATCTTTAAAAATCTACATTTTGTAAAATCTTCAAATGTTGAACATTATTTTTGAATCTCTTCAAATCTTATGAATATTTCTTGAATTTACTTGATTTTTCTATTGGTTAATCTTACCAAATTGAACAATTTTGCTTCAAAATATTCTACACTATTTTTTGAAATTTTAGGATATCGTTTGAAATGTTTTGAAATCTTTTTCAATTTCTTTTTTCAAACTAAAGAATCATTTGAAATTTCCCCAACAATCTTAAGGAAATGCTTTTTTTTTAATCTTTTCAGAATTTCTGAACCTTCTAATCTTTTGAAATTATTGAAATTTTTTCTGAATTTCATTTAAATTCTGCAAATTCAAAAAATTGTCTTGAAATCTTTCAGATTCTTCACTGATAATTTTAGAAATCTTTTTAAATATTCTCTTTAAATTAATTTTTCACAATAAATCATTTTAATTTTTCTTAGAAACCTGATGATTTTTTTCCCCTTCTTGAAACCTTACAAAATTTTAAAAATATCTTTATAAGTTTTAATTCTTTTTGTATAGTTTCAAAACTTCTGAATGTCTCTTAAAATTACTCAATGATCTAATATGGCAAAATGCAAAATTTTTCTTTATACTCTTTTACACTCTTTTTGAAAATTTTAGAGAATAATTTGAAATATTTTGTATAATTTTTTTCAATTTTCTCTTAGAATTCATTAAAAAAAAATTATTTGAAATTATCCGATGAATCTTAAGAACATTTCTTTCATTATTTTGACTCCCTGCCGAATTCGGTTTACCTGAAAATTGGAAGATTTTTAAAAATGAATTTCTTCGGTTTATGATTCATCATTTTAATTGAAAATTCATCTCTTTAGTTGAAAATGTAATTATTTAGTTGAAAAGTCTCTTTTCTCGGCAGGATGTCCATTTGTCCGAGCATCGTACTTTTTTCGTGATGGGGAAGTGAGGGGAAATGATGGGGCGGAAAGTAAGGAGAAATGATAGAACGAAAAGTAAAGGAAGTCATGGGAAATTATGGGAGTAGGGAAAGTGGGGGAAGTGAGGGGAAATAAGTAGAGTGGTAGTAGGAAAAGTAAGGGGAGGGAAAGTAGTTGAAGTAGGACAAATGAGAGGAGAGTTGGAGAAGCGAGGGTAAATAATGGGAGGGAAAATAGAGGAAGTGATGAAAAATTATGGGAGTGGGAGTAGAGAAGTGAGTGTACATGAGGAGAGGGGAGTAAGGGGAAATGAGTGGAGGGGAAAAGATTGGAATGAGGATGAGTAGGAAAGGGGGATTTGAGGCTGGGCAAGAGAGTAAGGGAAAGGCAAGTGTTAGCTAAGGATGCAAGAAGAATTTGAGAATGGGGGTCATAGGGTGAAGTGAAAGAAGAAGAAGTAGGTGAATGTTGGGGAGGACAAATATGGGAGGGGAAGGTGTCAAAGACTCAATCATCATCTTAATGGGCTGCTAAACTCTTTTTTGCAGGCGCGCGGTGCTTATTTTTAGTAATTTTTTGGTTGAAAATTCAACGTTTCCTAACAAATTTTATGTTGATCTTAAGATGTTGCAAATATTCCAGAAATGACAGTTCGAACTTGCTTAATCTAAAGAAACACTTTTAAAATGAAGAAAAACGTGCTTTCCAGAGCCATAGAGAATTTTTCCCTTGTCCTAAAATTAATAATTTTCTACAACATTCCATGTTTCAAAAATATTATGTCGGTCATGACTAGCCTACGGTTTCAAATAAAAAGTATATTACAACTGCCACTCGGCAGATATGAATGAAGTTTTGTGAAAATTAATTTTGGATCTGCAAAAGTGAAAGTGAGGGGAATAAGGGAAGGTAAAGTAGAGGAAGTGAGGGTTAGTGAGAAAAGGGAATGTAGGGAAAGTCAGTGGGAGTGAGGATTAATGAGTGGAGGGGAAGTAGGTGAAATAAGGAAAGGGAAAGTATGAGGGGCGATATGAGGGGAACGAGGGGATAGGGTCGAAGTGTGGGGTAGTAAAGGGAAATAACTAGATGAGAAATAAGAGAAGTAAGGGCAATGGAGGATTGATAGTTGAGGTAGTGAGGGGAAATGAGGGGGAGTGAGGATAAATGAGAAAAGGGAAAGTAGAATAAGTGTGGGTAAATAAAGGAAGGTGAAGCAGTGGAAGTGAGGTTATATGAGAAGAATAAAAGTAGGGGGTGTAACGGAAAATGATAAGAGGCGAAATGAAGAGAAAGTAGGGGAATAAATGAGAAATAGGAGAGGAGAAATATGGGAAGTTCGTGGATTGAAGTTGAGCGAAGTGATAGGAAATAGGGAGTGGGGAAGTATGAAAAGTGTCTGAAGGCAATAAGTGGAGGAGATGTATGGGAAGTGGGAGAAAATGAGTGAAATGGAAGTAGAGGAAAGTGAAGGGAAAGAAAGGAGAGTGGAAGAAGGGGAAATTATGATATATAAGGGGAGGGAAAGCAAAGAAAATGAGGGGAGAAAACATAGAAGTGAGCGGAAATCAGAGGAAGTAGGGCAAATGATACAAAATGAGGGTGAGTAGAGGAGGGAAAGTGAGGACTGAAAATTAGGAGAAGGGATGTGTCAGCTGGTAAAGCGAGGAGAGAGAGAAGTAGATGATGAAGAAGTTGGGAAAGGGAAAGGAGGGAAAATTTAAACGACTCAATCAACGTCTTAACAGTCTACTGCAGCCTTTTTTGTGGGCACGCGGCGCCTGCTTCGATTAACATTTATCTTCAGTTGATAATCAAAATGATATGTAATTATTATGATATATATGATATAATATATATGATATGTATGATTCCAGGGTTTACTGTGTATACACATATATTTACAGATAGTTTTCACGGTCGATCAAATCTGGACGTATTTACTTATTATTATAGGATAAGACGCGAGTGCAACGTCGGGCAAATATATAGGTCCTTTATTAATTGGCAGACAGGACACTTTGAAAGACAGGAGTGGGTAAAGACCACGTCCTCTCTTTGATGTTTCAGCCGTGGTCCATTTCATACGGGAGTCTTAATTAATTAATTGGAAGGGTGGTTCGCGGAGATCTATAGCTTTAAGACAAAAATCATCTTATCTCAATGACCAGGGTGGCCGCAAAACTTCATTTTCAAAATTTCTTGATTTTTTCCTGAATAATTTTTCATTCTCTTTGATCATTATTATTTAAAGACCAAAATTTTTATCTTGTAACGTTTTTGATATAAAATCTTTTATTTAAATGGAATTAACAATTTTTAATTAAAATCTTTTCATTTTGCTTCCTCATAGAGGAAGCGTTGTAGTGGTAACATTTTCGAACATTTTTAAATTCATTTAATCAAATTCTTAAAATTCATTTAAATTTCAGGATAAATTCCAAATCAATTCAAATGAATTGCAAAAAAAATGCAAAATCCCTTCAAATCTATGAACCCTAAGAAATCCTTTACTCACTGTGAATTATTGAAATCTATGAAAATGTTATGAACTCTCGTGAAATTACATTACATCTAATTATATTGATAATGATATTTTTTTAATAATAAAACTATTTTAAATCCTTTACAATATTTTGAAATCTCTTGCAATTTATCGAAGCTCTCAAAAATTCCTTGGAATTCTTAAAAATATCTTCAAATCTTTTAAATTTTGTTCAAACCACTTGAAATTATTGAAATCTATTATAAATACCCTAAAATGTTTGAAACCCTTTAAAATATTTTAAAACCCCTTGACATTTTTAAAAGATCTTGAGAATCTTTTAAAATATCCTAAAATCTTTGAAATTCTTCAAAATTTCCGGAAACACCATGAAATATTTTTTCGAACAAATTTTTAAATCTTGGGAAATACCACAACTGCTGCGAAGAAATTAATTAAAATCCTTTTCGTTTCGACTTCATGCAGATGAATTTAGGTTTTTTAAGTTTTCTATACGTCAAAATCAAAGGATGTTTTCCATCCCTCAATTCTTTTTATATATTTCAAATCCATTGAAATGGTCAACTGAAATCTTTTTTGGATGAAAAATATTTTTTCTGAAAATTTGTCTTTTTAATTTAAAATGTTTTTTTTCCAGTAGAAATATTGCATCTTTCTTTGACAAAAATGCAACTGTTTTCTTTTTGAAAATTCAATTATTTCCTAGGAAATGTACTTTTTTGTTTAAAATTTGTATATTTCTGTGAAAAAGTCTATTGAAATCCTTTTGAATGAAAAATCAAGTTTTTTTTGGAAAATTTGTCTTTTTTGTTCAAAAATTCTGGTATAGTAGGGTTTTCAGTTTTTTGGCAATGCGACGGTTTGGTTGAAAATTTAACAATCTTGCTAAAAGGTCATGGTTTTTGTTAAAAAATTCAACCATTTTGCAGGAAATTAACTTCTAGTTTGCAATTCTTATTTTGGTGTTGGAAAGTAAACTGGAATCTTCTTTAGATGAAGATTTAACTACATTTTTTTAATTTTTTTTTTTTAATTCATTTGTTAAAAAAAATTCATCTTTTGTTGAATGAAACTCCAACTGTTTGGTTGAAAATAAAACTATGTTGTTAAAAAGTCATACTTCTGGTTGAAAATTCGACTGTTTTGCTGAAAACTGAACTATTTCGTGGAAAATTTACTTTTGGTTTAAAATTCATATTTTGGTGTGAGGAAATCAACTGAAATCTTTTCTGCATGAAAGTTAAACTTTGAAAAAAATTGTCCTTTTTTTAAAAAAAAAATCATCTGTTTTAGTACAAATTCCACCTTTCTTGGATGAATATTCAACTACTTGGTAGAGAATTCAACAATTTCGTTAAAAATTCATCCCTTTTGGTTGAAAAAATTCGTCTTTTTGGACGAAAAATTCAATTTCGTTGGTAGAAACTTATTCTTTCTTGAAAAATTCATATTTAGATCTTGAAAAGTGACCTAGAATATTTTTTGGATGAATATTCAACTATTTTTTCGAAAGCTTTCTTTTTGATTACAAATTATTTTTTATTTAAGATAAATTTTATCTTTTATGGATAAAAATGCAACTATTGGGTATAAAATAAAAAAATTTTGTTAAAATATTATCCTTTCTGAGCAAAAATTCGTCTTTTTAGATTGAAAATTCAATTCTTTCCGTATAAACTTATCACTTCGCTAAAAATTCATATTTTGATCGTGAAAAGTCAACTAAAATCTTTTTCAACCGAAAATTCAACTTTTTTTTTTAATATAATTTTTTGATTTATAAATTCATCCGCTTTGGTAGAAATTTCTTTTTTTTAATGAAAATGCAACTGTTGGGTTAAAAAATATTATTCTTTGCTTGAGTATTCAACTATTTTATTAGCAATATTTGGTCGAATCACTTTGTTAAGAAATCTATTTTTTTGAAGAGTTGTATTTTTAGTTGAAAATTCATCTATTTGGTTAAAAGTTTAACTATTTTCTTGAAAATTAATCTTTTCAAATGGAAAATTCAACTATTTGCATGAAAGGTAATCTACATTGTTAAAAATTTATTTTTTTGACTGAAGGGTCTTTGTTTAAAAATGTAACTTTTTAGTGGAAAAGTATTTTTTTAAATTAATTTTTTAACTGAGAATGTAAATTTTCCATTTTCTTAAGATCGATCTTTTTCAGTTAAAAATTTTCCTTTTTTGGTAAAAATAACAATTTTCTTGGTTCAAAAATTCATTTTTGTTTGGTAAAAATGCATCAGTTTTGTGAAAAAATAATTTTTTGTTGAAGCCATACTTTGGTTTGTATATTCAATTTTTGTTAGAGAAAATTCGTAAAATTGTTGAACGTTCAACAATTTAGGAAAAAAGTTCTTTCATTAGTGAAAAATCTTTATGTGTTGGAAATTCGTATTTTTAGCTTTAAAAAACTTTTTTTTGTACAAATTTCATGTTTATTGATTGAATTATAAACTAAGACAGTTTTTGTTGGCAATTTATATTTTTAGGTTCTGAAATACTGTTTTATTCCGTTGATGAAAGATTCTATGTTAAGAGTATTTCAAGCCTAAAATGCTGGTATTTGAATATTAATGATCAAGGAAAATGAAAAATTAGACAAGGGAAAATAAGGGAATTTCAAAAATGAAGTTTTCGGACACCCTGTCTAATTTTATTAGGAAAAACTAGTAAAAAATTTTTGGAAACTAAAAATTACGTACAGAAAAAGTGGGGGGGGGGGGGTAGCAATATTTTCTTACAATTTGTTACAGGAGGCCAATAACTGTATTTCACCACATTTCAGTGGCCGATAACGCAATCATTGACCTATGCCAGTCACTATGTCGTGGTGGCCAATCATGGTTTTTTCTGACACTATTGTTAATTTCTTTAGATATACATTGTCTACTAATTATTTATTTATTTTTATTTATTGAATGGAAGCTTCTAATGTGTCCCCTAAGGGTTTACATTTTTCTTGTATCTTTTCCCTATTTCTTAACACACACCTCACACACTTACTTGGTGGTGGCAGGGGAACCTACAGTTTAAGGTGGGTTCCAAACCACCAATAGCAACAGCCTTAAGTACTTAGAGAACCCTTTTTCTCTAGAGGTACCGGTCCCACGACTCTCCGGAGATGAACAACTCTCTTGCTAGGCAAGTGTTCACCGCATGGGCCACCGAGGCTCTTCCAGAGCGCGAGGCGGGAATCGAACCCGCCAGCCGACGGAGTGGGTCCAAAGCCTATGCCTTAACCCCCACGACCATCGTCCCACTACTTTCTTCTTATTTATTATTTATTTAGTAATTTGAATATTTATAACTTTTATTATTAATCTGTTCATTCCATCATTTCGTTCGAAGCCTATAGCGTTTTTCACAAATTGTTGAACTGGAACAATTCCTCAAGTGGCCAATCATTATAACTACCCTAGTTTTGAAAGGTCCCTTATTGCAGCTGAAACAATATCAATTTCTGTGTTTGATGAAGAAGAATTTTTTTTTTAATAGATGTTGGGAGTTTTGTGCAACATTGTGCTCCTGGTTTAAAGATAGGAACGATACGTCCGTATATGTATAAGCTTGAAGGGTGGTTTATGTATTACGGGTAAGATATCCGATGATTTAGCTGCGGACTCGAGGCTCTCGGGAATGGCGAGTCTTATCTCACCGGTACCACAGTAACCACGGTGTAATCTTTTATTAATTCTCCGACTTACCAAATTTATCGTGGCTTTTGTTTACCGCTCTGCCACGCCGTCTTAAATCTCGCGAAACTGCCCTTCTTTGCATTATCTTAACTTCTCGCAACATACTCCATTCCCAAAGCTCTCCTACCCAGTGAAAAATTGTATTTGTATTCTAATATTTCAAGAAACTAGGCCTAATCTATTTTATAAAAGAAAAAAAGCCATCAAAATTATTAAAAACTGACCATCTTCATTCGAACCAATACACATTAGAAATCCTGGTCTCTTTCATAAAAATCAAGATTCGGGGTAGTGATTCGGCAAACCATCTGTGCGCTAGGGTGCAGTCGATGCACAGTAGGGTGTCAAAAATACATTGAAATTTTCATTTTTATGGGGACACCCCAGAAATTTGTTCGAATCCACACAAAAATAAATCCATTTTTTTTGTTTCGAAAAAAATGATATTTAGGGCTGCCGCAAGCCCCATTAAGTTTAACACGTATTTCCCATAAGAAAAAAAGAAGATTATGTAAATCTTATTCAGAATTCTCCATATTATCTCAATCGAGTTGAATCTCAACATTTCTCTTCACAATCAGCCGTAGAATACAAATCAAATTTCAGTTTTTGAATATCAAGACCATAAGTCTGTTTTATGGGGTCCCAAAGAAACCCCGTGAAAAATGGGTTTTGCGAGTTTTTCGCGCTAATTATGACTTTTTTTGTGTTTCTTTCGGAAGAAAATTGTTTCTGGCACATGAAAGACCACTTTATACTGATAATTAGATGTTCACATAAATTGTTTAAACAATTTATTATTGTTTTTAGCAGTTTTCTCATAGAATGGAGTTAGAAAGACGCGTTTTCTTCAAAAATTTCCCACTTGTTGTCCAATTTTCAATTAAAGGAAAGTTCATCAATGTCAACAGGAGTAATTGTTTAGGCAATTTATTATTAATTTTAATAATATTCTCTTAGAAAAATGCTACAATATTGCAGTTGAACAAAAAATTACTTCTAGTCAAATTTTCAATTCAGATAAGTTGAATAATTAACTACAGTCAACAAAATTAATTGTTTAAACAATTTTTGATTACTATTATTAATATTTATATTAGAATAATGCTAGAAAGATGCGGTTTTTTCTGAAATTTCTGGCTTTTTGTCCAATTTTCAATTGGAGTGAAGTGATAGTGAATTCAAGTTAACAAAATAATTTTTTAAACAATTATTTATCATTATTAATAATATTCTCTTTGTTTAATTGGTAGAATTTTGCGGTTTTTTCTGAAATTTCTAACTGTTTGTCTATTTTTTATTAGGCGTGACTTAATAATTAATGGGATTTAGCAAAAATAATTGTTTAGACAAATTATTATTGTTTATGACGATCTTAATCTATATCAGTGCCTGATAGTTGCTGTTTTTCGGCAATTTTCACCTTCCTGTCCTTTTTTTTTTAGTTGAAAATTTTACTATTCCATATTTGGTTAAAAACTTATGTTAGAACCTTCATCAGTTGAAAATGCAACTGTTCGGTGGAAAATTCCTGTTTTTTTTTAATCCTGCATTTTGCTGCAAATTCCTCGTTTGTGTTAAAATACTGATCTTCTTGGTGAATAATTCGACCTTTGGTTAAAAGTTCTTATTATTTGGTTGAAAACTAAGTATTAGGTGGAAAATTCCTTTAAAAATCAAATATTTGGTTAAAAATTCATGTATTTTGTAAAAAATTATTTTTTTTGTAGAAATTGATCATTTGGGTTGAAAATTGATCTTTTTGGTTAGAAATTATTCTAAAGATTCACCAATTCAGTGAAAAATAATTTTTTCAACTCAGAATTGTACTATTCCATTTTTTGCTGAAAAATTGACTTTTCTTGATAGGAATTTAATCCGATTGGTTTGAAATACATCTTGTTTTATATAAAATTGAACTATTTTGGTACAAAGTTATTTTATTTGTTTGAAAATCTATTATTTACTGTATATTTTACTATTCTGCTTTTGGTTGAAAATTAATTTTTTTTTTGTATGAAGATCAGTTTTTTTTTATTCGAAGGTTCATCATTTTAGTTAAAAATTCATTTCTTTGTTCGAAAATTTAACTATTTTGCTGGAAATTCATTTTTTTTAGTTGAAAATAAATTTTGTTTGATTAAAAATGTAACTATTCATATTTTTCCTGTAGGTTGTAGTGTTTTAGTTAGAAATTTATTTATTTTGGTAGGTTCAACTATTTTTGCTGAAAAATTAATCTTTTTTTGTGAACATTTCTTTTTTTTTTGGAGGTTCACCAACTGCAAATTTAACCATTCCTACTTTTCCTGTAGCCTATAGTCTTCCAGTTGAAAATTTATTTATTTCGTTGAAAACTCGTCTTTTTGGGTTTAAAATTCAATTTTTTTGGTAGAATATCGGTATCTTTTTTTTGAAGATTCAACTTTTTTGTTAAAAATTCACATTATCGGTTTGAAAAGTCAACCAATTTGTAAGAAATTCATGTTTTTGGGCCGAAAATTAAAAATTTCAGATGAGATTCTTTTTCTTTATTTATTGAAAAATCTTATTTGGTTGAAAATTCGACGTTTTTTGTAAATTTCAATTTCTGTTTTGAAAATTAGTTTTTTTTTTAATTAAGGATTCAATTGATTTATAGGGAATTCGTATTTTTTGATTAAATTTAACTGTTTTTTATTGAAAATTAAAATTCATTTTGGTGGAAATATCAACTATTACAGGTTTCGTCAAAAATTCATTTTTTTATAGAAGATTCATCACTGTAGTTGAAAATTTAACTATTTTATTGAAAAACATTTTTTTTTGAGATTGTTTTACCTAAAAATTTAATTCTTCCATTATTGGTATAAAAATAAGTATTTATAGCTAAACAAAATTTAGATCCGACAGGGCAAATTAAGAATTGATATCGAAAATGTCAGGGATCTTCAAAATCGGGATTTTGTAACAACCCTGAAAATTATAAAATATTATATATAATTTCAAGCAATGATATTATTTTGTTGACCATGCTATTAATTAATAGTTTTTATGTTATATATGAGATAGTGTCGATCACTGGTATATTATTTTTAGAAAAACGAGAAAAAATCTGCTTAGCCCGGATTTGAACTGGCAACGAGTGGAACGTTAACCTAAGAAATGATCTGCCACAGAGTCGGTGGCGTAATTTGTTAACGCTCGACTCATGCATAGTGGCGATCCCGGTTCAAACCCGGGGTGAGGCAGATTTTTTTTCTTTTCTTCAAAAATAGTAGACCAGTAATCGGCATTATTTTATATTTAACCTAAAAAATGTAAAATATCTAAATTACAGATATAAACTAAATAAAAATCTAAGCACTAAGGTGTAAAGCTACCTGAAGGCTGAGCCTTTCGCACGCAATCCCTTCTTATTTACGTACAAGCTTTTTAAAAAAGTACTTGCCGCAAAAGTTAATATCATCGCTCGACGTTGAGCCGGCATGGCAGATGATCCCCGGTGGTTCCCCGGTGGTTACGCATAAGGGACTCGCAGGTTCCGGTTTAGGGTGGTAGTTATTTTCAATTACCCCAAAACCCCCTCCGCTTCGCTGAGAAGCGTATAATGTATGCGAGATAAAGGCCGGAGAGGCGCCGTCGTAGACTAAGATATTATAGGGAAATGGTATAAGGTATGGGTTGCCAAGGAGGAAAAGGTGGAGGGGTGGGGCGAGGGGTGCTCATAACTTATCGCAGATTTAAGGCTCTTAGACTTAAGGGACTCTAATAATAATATAGCGCCCTTCTCGCCCGCCACGGAATTCGCGAATACCACAAAATGCCAGCTTGACGTATATATACATGTCACGAACGACCCGCGGATTATTACTTATTTATTCCTCGATTATCCGACCACAAATGAGAACCGTACTTAAATTACGTAACATTTTATGGGGGGGAGGGGGTTCGAGATATTTTTTTACGGTTTGTAACGGTAGGGGGCAGGGGGTCTTTCACTCATGTACGTAACAAATTTCTCCTGAAGATTTTTTTTAGTTATAAATTTTATTATTTGGTTGAAGATTTAACAATTTCTTTAAAAAGACATATTTCTTTGCAAATTCAACTCTTCTGTTGAAAATTCGTCTTTTTGGGTTAAAAATTCAACTCTTTTCGTATATATTAACCTTTTGTTTGAAATTCATATTTTTTTGCTGATAAGTCTACTGAAATATTTTTTGGATGAAGAATATTTTTTCTGAAAATTCGTCTTTTTAATTTAAAAGATAATCTTTTTTTAGTAAAAATATTGCATCTTTCTTGGACAAAAATGCAACTGTTTTGTTGAAAATTCTACTATTTCCTAGAAAATTTCCTTTTTGGTTAAATTTAATATTTCGGGGTTGAAAAATAAACTGAAAGCTTTGCTGTATAAATGTTTAACTTTTTAAAAAATGGTCCTTTGTTATTAAGAATTCATCAATTTTACAACAAATTTCATCTTTCTTGGATAAAATTTCAACTATTTGGTAGAGAATTCAACTATTTCGTTTGAAAAATTCATCCCTTTTGGTTGAAAAAATTTCACTTTTTGAATGGAAAATTCAATTTTGTTCGTAAAAACTTATTTTTTGGTAAAAAATTAATATTTTGATCTTCAAAAGTCAACTGGAATATTTTCTGGGTGAAAATTCAACTATTTTTTTTTTAATTTCGTCTTTTTGTGTCAAAAATTCAACTCTTTTCGTATAATATTAAACTTTTGTTTAAAATTCATATTTTGTTGCTTGATAAGTCAACTGAAATATTTTTTGGATGGAAAATATTTTTTCTCAAAATTTGTCTTTTTAATTTAAAAGCTAATCGTTTTATAGTACTAATATTGCACCTTTCTTGCACAAAAATGCAACTGATTTGTTGAAAATTCAACTATTTCTTAGAAAATTTAATTTTGGTTAAATTTAATATTTTGGGGTTGACAAGGGAACTGAAATCTTTTCTGAGTGAAAATTCAACTATTTTTCTGAAAACTTGTTTTTTTTTTTATTGAAAATTCATTTGTTTCAAGAGCATCATTCTTGGATAAAAATACAACTGTGTGGTTGGAAATATAACTAATTGGTTGAAGAGTCATACTTTTTGGTTGAAAATTCTGCTGTTTTGTTGAAAATATAACCAAATCGTAGAAATTTTACTTTTTGTTTAAAATTAATATTTTGTTGTTAAAAAATGAACTGAAAACTTTTCTGGGTGAATGTTCAACTTTAAAATAAAATTGGTCTTTTTTTTATTAAAAATGCATCTTTTTTAGTACAAATGTCGTATTCCTTGAATAAAAATTCAACTATTCGGTAGAGAATTCAACTATTTCGTTAAAAGTTTATCCCTTTTGGTTGAAAAAGTTCGACTTTTTGGATGGAAAATTCAATTTTGTTTGTAAAAACTTATTTTTCAGTGAAAAATTCTTATTTTGATCTTCAAAAGTCGACTGGAATCTTTTCTGGATGAAAATTCAACTATTTTTTAGTTTTCTTTTTAAATTAAAAATTCATCTGTTTTAAGAGAAATTTCATCTTTTTAAATAAAAATGTAATGATTGGGTAGAAAGTTCAACAATTTTGTTGAAAAGTCATCCTTTTTGGGTAAAAACTCGTTTTTTTAGATTGAAAATTCAATTTTTTCGTAGAAACTTATTTCTTGGTTGAAAATTCATATTTTGATCGTCAAAAGTCAACTAATTTTTTTTTAACTTTTTGATTTGTAAATTTACCCGATTTGGTAAAAATGTGATTTCTTATGAAAATGCAACTTTTTGGTTCAAAATTATTTTTCTTTGCTTGATTATTCAACTATTTTATTTGAAAGATTTGCTCGAATCACTTTGTTAAGAAAGCATTTTTTTTGAGGACTTATATTTTTATTTGAAAATTCATCTCTTTGGTTGAAAGTTTAACTATTTTGTTGAAAATTAATCTTTTTCAATTGAAAAATCAACTACTTGGGTGAAAGTCAAACTACATTGTTAAAAATTTATTTTCTTTGATTGAAGGCTTATGTCTTTAGTTAAAAATTTAACTATTTTTACAGGGTTTGAAAATTAAAAAAAGCATAGTACAATACGTTTAACCGCAATATCCAATAATAATAATAATAATAATAATATAACCTAATAAGTTTCAAAATCACTTTCATATAATCATATTTCAGATTTTGCACTCATTCCCCTATCACCATATTTTCCCCTTTCAAGAGAATCCTTTTTTCCCTGTTTTCAAGAAATTTTCATTTCTGGTTAAAAGGTATACCATTATATTACTGGTTCAGAATTCAATTATTTTGGTTAAAAATTCTATTTGAATGAAAATTTAATTATTTTGTTGCAAACGAAACTATTTTCTTAAGAAGCTATCTTTTTTAGTGAAAAACTCTACTACTATGTTTGAAAAATCAACTCCTTCATTAAAAATTTATCTGTTCGGTTGAAGATTCATCTCTTCGCTTAAAAATTCAACTATTTCGTTGAAATTTCTTTTTTTTTGCAAATTAATTTTGCTTAAACTGAAAATTCAATTATTACATTTCTTGTTGAAACTTTATATTTTTTAGTTGAAAATTCATGTATTCTGTTGAAAGTTTCGTGTTTTAGGAAAGAAATGTTGATTTATAAGAATAATGTTTTAATATTCAACTGTATAGCTTTTGCCTAATTTATTAATTATTATTACATTCATTAAAATGGTTATAGAATAATATATTTTAGCAAAAATATATTTTTTTCTTAATTTCTTAATTTTCTAACAATGAGAAAAGTTTGGTTTCAAACACAAAATTTTTGAAGGAAAACGACCTTCTTATACAATAAAGACAATCAATAATCTTCTGAGACAACAATTCATTTTTTTCGTTAAAAATTCATCTCTCTGATTTAAGATTTAATTGCTTTCAAAATTCGTATTCCTTGATTGTTTTACCGAAAAATGGAATTCTTCATATTTAATAGCATTCTTCACGATCAAAGCGAAAAATATGTATAGTGTCAAGAAAATTACTTCAAGAAAATTTGTTCATCTTTTTAAGATGAACAATTTTGCTTCTCAACATTTTTTTCACATCTCTTCTAGTCTTCGTCGGAGATGGCATTTTTTATTTCGTAAAAAGCATTTTCGATGGATAAAACCAGAACCGTCGGTCAAAAATGGCTGGTTAACGAACTTGTTCTTTTTTTATGCCGATTGTCTGGCGGATTGACTGACCGAATGACTGACTGGCTGGCTGATTGACTGACTGTCCGACTGATTTACTGACTGACTGAATGACTGACTGACTGATACCTTCGTAAAAAAAATTCTGTTCGAGGGGGTCTCAAAACGTAGAGATTCAATTAAAACCGACGAAGTCAAATTTTACACAAAACAAATACCTTCTCATTAGGATGAGAATGTAAACATTTACTGAACTCTTTATTTTTATCAACATTTAATTATTTTTTTCGCACAGCCGAACTATCATACTGAAAAAACCAAATCAGACGTGAACTGGTTGCTTCTTTAAATCACTTTCTAGTAATTCTTTATAAATTTTCAGAAATCCGACGACCCAAGTTACTCTTTACCCTAAGAAAGAGTAGGATACAGATGTTAAGAGCGTTGCTTTACAAACTAGAAACAGACAAGCTGACTGATTGATTGATTGACTGACTTCCTGACTGACTGACTGACTGTCTGACTGACTGGCTGATTGACTGACCGACCGACTGACTGACTGGCTGATTGACTGACTGTCTGTCTGACTTTTTGACTGACTCATTGGATGACTGACCGACCGACTGTCTGGCGGGTTGACTGACTGATTGACTGACCGAATGACTGACTGGCTGGCTGGCTGATGGACTGGCTGGCTGATTGACTGACTGTCTGACTGATTGACTGACTGACTGAATGACTGACTGACTGATACCTTCGTAAAAAAAATTCTGTTTGAGGGGTTCTCAAAACGTAGAGATTCAATTAAAACCGACGAAGTCAAATTTTACACGAAACAAATACCTTCTCATTAGGATGAGCATGTAAACATTTACTGAACTCTTTATTTTTATCAACATTTAATTAATTTTTTCGCACAGCCGAACAATCATACTGAAAAAACCAAATCAGACGTGAACTGGTTGCTTCTTTAAATCACTTTCTAGTAATTCTTTATAAATTTTCAGAAATCTGACGACCCAAGTTACTCTTTACCCTAAGAAAGAGTAGGATACTGATGTTAAGAGCGTTGCTTTAAAGTTTTTAAGTACTTGTACCTCCGTGTAACGTCTTCCGAGTACCAGCCGACTTAAGCTCAACGTTCGAAACTTCCTCGTCACGACAAGAGCCAAATCCGACGTAACCAGGTTGTCAGATCCTCTTTTGATTCCCCTCAAACTTTTCCTGAAATATTTCAAATTTAAACCTTCCTCCATATATTTTATATACACGTAGATATTTTATCTGTAACAAGCAACTCAGCATTACAAAGGTTCATAAGTTCCTTAATTGGATACAGTCCTCACAGTCCCTATGGGATAAAATATAAGGACCAAAACCGTACTTTTCGTCACGCTCATAGGGTACACTGTTAAAAATTTCTGTTAGAAACTTCCAATAAATATATCGAAAGTTTATTTCCGAAACGCAAGGTAATGCTACAATACAAAATATTGTAGTTTCGAAATGCTGGTATTGGCATGGTACCTCACATGTATTGGAATTTTACAATACAAGTCCAGTAGCCAGTAACACTTCTGTATCATATTGGCGGCTGGATATCTCGACACCTGTTGAACCGAAAGCTTAGAAAAACAATGTAAATCATTTCTCAGGATATTCATGGAATTCACGGAATAGATAGAATTTTCGAAATTTATGGAATTCAAGGAATTCATGGAATTCAAGGAATTCATGGAATTCTAGGAATTTACGGAATTTAAGGATTTCACGAAATTCGCGGAGTTTACGGAATTTATGGGCTGCGAGGGATTCATGGAATTCAAGGAATTCAAGGCAATCGAGAGATTCACAGAATTCACGCAATTCAAGGAATTCAAGGATTTCACGGAACTTGAGGAATTCAGGGAATTCATGGAATTCATACAATTCAATGAATTCAAGGATTTCATAGAATTAAAGAAAATCACAGAATTGGCGGAATTCATAGAATTAAAGGAATTCATGGAATTCACGGAAATAAACAAAATCTCAGAATTGGCGAAATTCATGGAATTCACAGAATTCATAGAATTCAAGGAATTCATGGAATTCACAGATTTCATGGAATTTAAGGAATTCACGGAATTCAAGAATTTCACGGAATTCAGGAATTCACAGAATTCAAGGAAATCACGGAATTGGCGAAATTCATCGAATTTAAGGAATTCATGCAATTCACGGAATTCATGGAATTCAAGCAATTTATGGAATTAAAAGAACTCAAGGAATTTACGGAATTCATGGAATGCAAGGAATTCACAGATTCCATGGAATTCAAGAAATTCATAGAATTAAAGGGATTCACGGAATTCAAGGAATTCACATAATCCATGGAATTGAAGGAATTCTCGGAATTAAAGGAATTCACGGAAGTGAAGGAATTCGCGGAATTCAAGGAATTCATGGAAATCAAGGAATCCATGGAATTCAAGGAATTTACGGAATTCGAGGAATTCAAGGGATTCACGAAATGCAAGGAATTTACGGAATTCATGGAATGAAAAAAAAATCACGGAATTTAAGGAATTCACGGAGTTCAAGAAATTCGCGGAATTCAAGGAATTCGAGGAATTCACGGAATTCAGGGAATCCAAGGATTTCACGGATTTAAAAAAAATCACGGAATTCAAGGAATGCATGGGACATGAATTCTGAGAAATCCGTAAATTCAGTGAATTTCATGTATTTAGTGAATTCCATGAATTTCGTTAATTCAGTGAATTTCGTGAATTCATTGAATACCATAAATTCCGTCAACTTCTTCAATTCCACATACCCCGTGAATTTCGTGAATTCCTTCTTCATGAATTCCAGTAATTTCGTGAAATTCTTTTTGATGAATTCCGCGAATTCCTTCAATTCCGTGAATTCGATAAAGTCCGTGAATTTCATGAATTCCGTAAATTCCACCATTCACAATTCACAGCACTTGCAATACATGTATTGCAATTTCTTCATTCCAATACCGTGTTTGCAATTTTACCTTACGCTTGTATTGTAGAAGTGTTGGAGAATTCCAAAAATTTTTAACAGTGTACCTTTTTCGCGCTCAAAGGGTGAAAAATTCAGGATAAATGTGTAAGACTTCAGAACAATTCAAGTTAAATTCCAACAAATTTGGATGAATCAGAACAAATTTTAAACGTCACAAAAATTTCATTGATTTCCGTAAAATTGGAATGAATTTAGAGGAATTTAAGATAAACGAGAAGAATTCGTTGAAATTCAGAAAAATTCAAGGTGAATTAAACAAAAATTTGAAGAATTTGGAAACAATTTTAGAACTTTTATGAATTCAGTAACTTTGGAATGAGCTTAGAAAAATTCAAGAGAATTCGAAAGAATTTTATAAAAGGCCTAAAAATTCAAGGTGAGGTTAAAAGCCTTCAGGATCAATTGAATAAAAACATTCTAGAATTAAAAAAAGTCCATTGAATTAAGTATAATTGAGTGAATTTAGAATGATTGAAATAAAGTAAAAAAACTCAAGGAAATCCCAAAAAATTTAAAAGAATTCAGGGTGAATTTCAAAAACTAATTTCAAATCTCTTCAAATCTTTGAAACCCTACTAATTACTAACAAAAAAAAATGACTAATGACTACAGAATTACTCAGAAAAAATACATTTATTTCTGTAAAATTTAAGTGAATTTAGGGGAATTTAAGGGACACGAGAAGAATTCGATAAAATGCATACAAATTCAAGGTGAATTTAAAAAACATCAAATGAATTGACAAAAATTGAAAAATATTGAAAAAAATTTTAAATATGAAAAAATCCATTGAACTGAGTAAAATTGAGTGCATCTAGAAGAATCTAGAAAGATTTAGAAGAATTCAGGGCGAAATCCAAATGAATTGCAATAAATATTGGAAAATCTTTTGAAATCTTTGAAACACTACAGAATTCTCTCACTTCTTGTGAATAACTTATTCGGAATCCATTATTATTATTATTATTATTATTATTATTATACCATTAAGCCTTTTCCCTTCCGGGGTAGGCGTGACTTGTTCGGTTGGAAAGTAGTGAAATAGGTATATAGGTATGAGGTTGATCGGTATATGGGTATAGGGTGGATGGGTATGTAGGTGTTATGTATAGATGTTTTAGATTGATCTGGAGTTCTCGTGTTATTTATATAAATTACACGTTCACTCCGCAACACTGCTCCGACCCAGGTTGCTGATCAATCTCTCTAGCGATCACCCCAAGTGAGGAGCCTCACAAAATTATTATGTATGGTTCCCCACCTGGGCCCATTAGTATCCAAGGTCTTTGTTTCAGGCATCATTCACTCTATTGTCACTCTGTTTATAAACTATTTGTCGCCACATATTTCTGTCCTGGCATACTACTCTAGCTTCATTCACGTCCATGCATTTTTTCATGCAGGCTCTTGTATTTCTATGGCTTCTTATGTCTCTTCGTATTAGTGTCTCATTCACAGATTCTAACCATTCTTTCGGCGGTCTACCTCTGGGCATTTTGCCATTTACTTTACCTTTATACACTTGCTTGGTCAGTCGTTCATCTTTCATTCTTTCAAGATGTCCGAACCACCTTAGCTGATTTCTTTCCCATATGTCAACTAGTGTCTCGCCTGTACCACATTCTTCGAGGATTGTCTCGTTTCGTACTTTGTCCATCAGTGTTTTCCCGCATATTATGCGCAGAGGTTTCATGCCGATCGCGTTGATTTTACTCCTGTCTTTTTCTTGACAGGTCCATGTCTCGCTACCGTATAGTACAGTCGGTACGAAAATAGAGTTATGTATGGCCATTTTAGCTTTTTTTGATATGTTTTTATTTGTGAGGATGGACCTTGCTCTACCGATAACCTGCTTACCCTTATTTATGCGCCTATCTAATTCCCCATCTATTTTTCCGTCGTTAGTGAATAGACTATCTAGATATACGTACTTGTCAACTTGTTCTACTTTTTCTCATCATTTAGAACTATGTTGCATATTGTTTTCTCACTTTTTCCCTCAAACACCATGACTTTCGTTTTATTCACGTTAATTTTGAGGTCCATGTTCTTCATGCTTGTATTAAGTTTATTCAACATTCTTTGCAAGTCTTCGACTGATTCTGCCATAACAATCTTGTCATCCGCGAAAGCCAACCCACGTACCTTGACGGTTTCGAGATCTACACCTTTTTCGTCGAAGAGGGCAGTTCTAAGACACTTATCCATGAATATGATAAAAAGCCACGAGGACATAACGCATCCTTGATTCACGCCTTGCATAATATCGAACCATTCACTCTTTTTCCCATTTACCCTTACACTCGCTTTACTACCTGTATATATTGTTTTTATTGCTTGTAGGAGCCCTCCATTCACTCCATACTCTTTAAGGACTTCCCAAAGTTTACTTCTATTTACCGTGTCGAATGCTTTTTCTAGATCGATAAATGCACAGAAGACTTTCTTTCCTACTCTCAAACTTTTTTCTGCGACCTGTCTTAGGCTAAATATCTGATCCGTACATGATCTTCCTGGCATAAATCCACTTTGGACTTCCCATATTTTCTCTTCTGTAATTTGCATTACCCTACGGATAAGTATTTTTGAGTACATTTTACTTACGGTACTTAGTAGGCTGATACCTCTGTAATTACTGCAGTTGCTTTTATCTCCTTTTCTTTTGTATATTGGTACGATAATCGCTTTTCTCCAATCGTCTGGGACTTCTCCCGTTTCGATACATAAATTTATTAATTCGCACAACCTGTGAGGTATGTACTCGCCACCGTATTTAAGCATTTCAGCGCTAATATTTTCTATACCCGCAGCCTTGCCGTTTTTCAAGTTCTTAATTATATCTCTGACCTCAGTGACACAGACTTTTTCAATTGGGTTTTCTAATGCATTATCTTCTATGTCGCAGTTTTGTTGTCCGATATTTTCACCTCCCAATAGTTCTTTGAAAGACTCTTTCAAAGCGTCTACTATTCCGTCTATATCATATAGCATTTCGCCTTTGCTGTTTCTCATGCTAGCAAACTCTGTACTTTTACTTTCCTCCAACTGTTTATATAATAGTTTCATAATTCCTTCAAAGTAGTTTATTATTTTATTCTCTTCTTCTGTTCTGATTTTCTCTTTACTCTCTTTGACTAGTCGTTTAAAATATTAAAATCCCTTAAAATGATTAAAACCCTTGGAAATCCTTGAAATTGTTTAAATCTCTTGAAAATGCTTGGAATCTTTCAAAATACCTTCAAATATTTCGAAGTCTTCGAAATCCCTTCAAACTATTGAAATAAATAAAAAATGTCTGAGAATCGTTAAAATTTCTTCAAATATTTTCAATCCTTTGAATCTTTTGAAATCCCTTGAAACTTTTTAAAGCTCTTGAAAATGCATGGGAATCTTTTAAAATGCCCTAAAATATTTCAAATCCTCTGAAATCCTATTAAATCACTGAAATCAATTAACGATTTCTTTATACTATTTTAAAATAATCTAGAATATTTCCAATCCCTTAAAATCTTTTGAAATACCCTGCAAGTTTTTTAAGCTCTAGAAAATGCCAAGGAAATTGAAAAATACCTTAAAATATTTCAAACCCTCTGGTCATTTTATCAACTGATCTGCAGAACCAATTATATAAAAACTTTTTGAAAATCAAAAAAAATCAATTGAATTGTGTAAAATTGAGTGAATTTATAAGAATTTAAATGAATTAAAAAGTTCTAAAGAATTTCAAAGAATTCAGGCTATATTAATAAGAATTCAGAGTGATATCTAAAAAATAATTTTAAATATCTCCAAATCCTTAAACCCCTACATAATAACTCAATTTTCTTGAATAACTTCTTAAAAATACACTAAAATATTATTAAGTCTCTTAAAATTATTTAAATTAAATAAAAAATTCCTTGGAATCTTTTCAGATTCCATAATATATTTCAAATCCTTTGGAATCCTACAAAATTCCTTACTTCTCCTGAAGAAATTTTTCATTCACTAAAATGTTACAAAATCTCTGCGAAATTCTATAACGATATTTCCTGAAATCCTGGAAAATGTTTCATATCGTCCGAAATTCTAGAAAATTCTGTATCCTAAAATATTTTAAACGCTTCGAAATTTCTTCAAATTGATTATATCAATCAATGATTTCTTAGATTCATTTCCAATTCTTTGAAATCCTATTAAACTATTAAGAACAATTAAAAATTACTTTAAATCTTTCAAAATGACCTAAAATAACCTCAAATATTTTAAATCCTTTACAATCTTTTAAAATCCCTTGAAATTCGTTAGAGCTTTTAAGAATTCCGAATAATAAAAAATTCCTCGGAATCTTTTAAAATTCCCTAAAATATTTCAAATTAAAAGCTCATGAAAATGCCTTAGAAGTTTTAACAGTACCCTGAAATCTTAAAAATGCCTGTAAATTTTTTTAATCTATTACACATTTCTCGGAATCTTTAAAAATAATCTGAAATGTATCAAAAGAATTCAAGATAATTCAGTGACTAATGTGATCTTTTCATTTTAAAAAAGTGAATAAAAAATTATTTGAGAAAAAAATTGCTAATAGTGACTGTGTGTCTCCGTAGCTTAGTTGGTTAGAGCATCAGGCCGGAAATCTGAAAGATCTGGAGTTTGAATCCCAGCGGAGATGGAGCGATTTTTTTCACAACTTATAAACTTAATAATCAATATTGAGAAAAATATTGATTTTAAACCACGTAGACAAACAACATTAACATCATATTATTTACTATATTTCGCTGGTCAAAAACCATAACGTTAATTAATAAAATAATTCTCATGCTGGAATGATTAAGAACTAATCTTGCAAGTACATTGAATGACGTCCACATTCAACTTGTAGGAGTTGTGAAAAAAATCTTCTAATCTCTCCGTAGCTTAGTTGGATAGAGCATCAGGCCGGAAATCTGAAAGACCTGGAGTTTGAATCCCAGCGGAGATGGAGCGATTTTTTTCACAACTTATAAAATTAATAATCAATATTGAGAAAAATATTGATTTTAAACCATGTAGATAAAAAACATTAATATTATATTATTTACTATATTTCGCAGGTCAGAAACCATAACTTCAATTAATAAAATCACTCTCATATTGGAATGATTAAAAAATAATCTTGCAAGTACATTGAATGACGTCGACATTCAACTTGTAGGAGTTGTGAAGAAAATCTTCTCGTCTCTCCGTAGCTTAGTTGGTTAGAGCATCAGGCCGGAAATCTGAAAGACCTGGAGTTTGAATCCCAGCGAAGATAGATTTTTTTCACAACTTATAAAATTAATAATCAATATTAAGAAAAATATTGATTTTAAGCCATGTAGATAAACAACATTAACATCATATTATTTACTATATTTCGCAGGTCAAAACCCATAACGTCAATTAATAAAATAATTTGCATGCTGAAATGATTAAGAACTAGTCTTGCAAGCACATTGAATGACGTCGACATTCAACTTTAGGAGTTGTGAAGAAAATCTTCTCGTCTCTCCGTAGCTTAGTTGGTTTAGAGCATCAGGCCGGAAATCTGAAAGACCTGGTGTTTGAATCCCAGCGGAGATAGAGAGATTTTTTTCACAATTTATAAGATCAATAATCAATATTAATAAGAAAAGTATTGATTTTAGACCATGTAGACAAAAAAAAATGAACATCATATTATTTATTTGACAGTTTGGTTTTGAAAAATTGACATACTTCAATTTTAATCGCATCCCAACTAGTAAGACCTTATCCAAAAATTCTTAATTGATTTTGATCTTTTCTTAAAGAATTATAACAGCCGATTTTTTATTTTTTTTTTATTTTATATCTTTCAGTAAGTAATCAGAATAGATTTCAGATGAATCAAAATGAATGTTGTAGCATCTAAAAGAAAACATTAATTCATAAAATATTTAATTTATTCTTCATAAACAAATTCTATAAACTAATATCAAAATTGGTTGTTCTATGATTAAGAATTTTTTTCAGCGAATGATTTAAAATCGACTTCAAAGAGATGAAAAATGAGGTAGTTATTGTTCGATGACATTCATGAACGTTCTAAACGAATTCTATAAACAAATGCATTATTCAGCCACTTATTCACAGAAATACATTCTGCTTTCACTAAAACGACTTTACATTGGTTAAATAGTTATATTTCAACAGAATTTGTCCTCACATATTTGATAATTTTATAATCAAATTATTTAAACAAGTGCACCATTTAGTCATTTATTTATAGAAATACATTCTGCTTTTACTCATACTATTTCAAATTGGCCTAGCAGTGATATTTTGTGAAAAACTCGATCTTTTCAACATATTTATTAACACAGAAAAAACAGAAGATAATATATAATATATAATATATCGGTTAAACTTTCTTTTTTATTCCATGACAAACACATGCATTTTGAAAGACGCGAAGTTGTCTGAACAAAACTTTATCTCTCTAAAAAATTGCCTGCAACCAATTTTATGCTTAGTTTTTTCTGTGAATGTTTCAACGGAATTTTATAAACAAATGCCCGAATTGGTCATTTATTTACAGAAATATATTCAGTTTTCACTCAAATAACTTTAAATTGGGTTGACAGTAGTACGTTGTGGAAAAAATCGATCTTTGCTACACATTGTGATTGTTTGAAACAAATTTTATCAACGTATACCCAGAGGTAGACCGCCGAAAGAATGGTCAGAATCTGTAAATGAGACATTAATCCGAAGAGACATAAGAAGTCATAGGAACAGAAGAGCTTGCATGAAGAAATGCATGGACGTAAAGGAAGCTAGAGTAGTATGCCAGGACAGAAATGTGTGGCGACAAATAGTTTATAAACAGAGTGACAATAGAGTGAATCCAGTGTGGAAATAATTCATGGCGCTAGGCCGTTCCAGTCTAGACCGCCACGAGTCTATACTGCCGCTATCTCGTGTAACTGTGCTGGGGCGGTGCGCAAATGTAACGCTCAAATCGACCAGCCGCTATCTAAGCCGGCTGTACTGACGCGTTCTAGCGAATCTAGCCAAATCTAGCAGACCTGGATGCAACCTAGATTGTAAATTTAATATTGCTTTTTAATGATTATACAATTTCTGACAAAATGTCACTGGGATCTGTATTGAGAATATGAATAAATTCCAGATTTCTGAAAAAAATTGGTATATAGCTCATATGAGATTTTGTGACAGAAATTAATTACCTTAAAAATCTATGAATAATTTTGCTTATTGTCACTTAACAGATTTATTCAAGCATTCCGGCATTCTGATCAATAACTATAACAGTGACGTCTTCCAATTTAATTTTTTTAGATCTCAACGCTCGATACCCGTCCCAATCGACAGCTTTTGTTAAAACTGGTCCCAAGGCGTGATGAAATTCTCTCTCCGTTAGTCGGAGCAAAATTTTCAATGCTTCCATGGTCAATTAGAGGCCTCTCTCTTCCACCTGCATGATGAAAATTATTTGATTACAGAGAAAAGTTCGATTTCAAAAATAGTATAGAACTTCGTAGAATTAATCTACGATTGTTCCTGAATAGAATTTAATTCAAAATGCATAATATAATATAACAAGTGTAACATTATTAGTCAGGAAAAATAAGTGGTTGATTGTCTTAGAAATACTGTATTTACTGAAATGCCAAAATATTTCGTTGGCCAGCAAGTATGGAAATAAATAATTAATTAAAACTAAAATGCTGCACGTTTAATAGGGCGGAGTGAAAATGCTAAAATTATATCAATTCATTCGGTCCAGTGTAAACAACTTTTGGGTTGACGTCCGAAAAAAGTTATAAACAAATTGGAAATCGTTTAATATTTTCTGTTCGGGTTTTGGATTTAAAAATTGAAAAAGAATGTATATATTTTTTTAAATGACGGCGAAATACTTCCCATAAAAAAATAACACTACCATGTTTCTTTGGATTAAGCTGAAGAAATTTCAGATTCCAGATTAACAACTTTTTCAAAAAAAAGTGCACTTAACTCAATCAAATAACGTGCCTTTGATAATTTTAGAAAACATTGATCATTCAAAAGAAACTTTTTGGCAATCACATTTATCGGATGCCAACCCACAAGATATTTTTTTTTACTGGACCGGAACGATTCGATTGATTTTAGCATTTTCACTCAGCTCCAACCTCTAATGTTTAATTTAAAGGTAAGATGATGAGACATATCAGACAAATTCTTGCCAACAGTTTAAAATGTTTTGGATACAGTTATAACGAAAAACTGGTACTTTGAATGAAATATCTGACCAAAAAGTGTTCTAACCATATAAATCCTGGTTATTACCGTCATCTAATGAAAAGTTTTCAGTGGATGAGCTGGATTCTCTGGAACTGAGACGATTTGCAGCCTTAGAAAGGTCTCTAAATTTTCTCACGCGGTGTCTTCCTTGGATTAGTTTCCTTTTTCTCCCGTCAATTAAATTTTAACTGCCAACAATCAAAAGAATATTTGACTCTTAAGCACTAATAGAACAATTTTTAGTTATGTAATATTTTATTATATTTCGCACTTATAATATGAATATTGCGGTTACAGTGTTACAATAAATCTTTAAAGTTTTCAAAGAATTTGTATGATAAATTAGAGTAAATAATTATAAATTATAAACAAGAACGACTTTTTACAGAAAATATATCAGTGTATCAGTTTATTATATACTAATAATGAAATCCTTGATATTTTGCAAGAATGATACTTAAGGTTAGGAAATACAAGATTGCAATGTACGTGAGAGCTATATGTATATATAGATATATGTAATAAGAACGAGAAAGTTACTTACTCAAATTCAACTTTGACTATTATTCAATATTTCGCCAATACGCAATGTAGTGTCGGACCAATTCTGCAGTGTCAGCAAAAGCAGCAAGTAACTATAAGCTCATGCATGGCTAAAAATGAAATAAATTCCTAAATATTAGTTTTATTTTCCTTCTATATTTAAATTAATTAGCAAGTTATAATTTAACAGTTAATAACAAAATTTTTATATTCATTTCATTTCTCAGGGACTATAGTATAAATTTTTAGGCTAGGAAATAATTCTACCAATTTCGAGGATTGTACCAACTATAAGCTGTATAATCTTACACATATATGAATAAATCAGTTTGATTCATGATTAATAATGATTTAAAACAATATTTATAAATGAAATACTTACCTAATGATGAATTAAATTACAAATTCTGCAATGACAACACAGTACAGCACTGACAACATGGGCAATTTAATTATTTCTATTTCTATCGATTTGTGCACTGTAGCAACGTTTGCAAGACTGGTGACACTTCAAGTTGCTCGTTGATGCCTGCTTTTTCTAAGTCCAAATAGTACTACTTTCTAGAGTCAAGCTAGATTTTAGACAGAATTTCTATATTGATACGATTTTGAATTCTAGCTAGCGACATTAGTGGGTCTGGACAGAACTGCGTGATGGAATTTGCTATCTAGTAAGTATAGATAGCGCCAAAAGACCGCCGAGCTAGTCTGGCGTAAATAGACAGCCACGAATAATCCAGTACTGGCGCTAGGATAATTCCAGTCAGCCAGAAATTATTTCCACACGGGATGATGCCTGAAACAAAGACCTTGGATACTAATGGGCCCAAGTGGGGAACCATACATAACAATTTTGTGAGGCTCCTCACTTGGGGTGATCGCTAGAGAGATTGATCAGCAACCTGGGTCGGAGCAGTGTTACGGAGTGAACGTGTTATTTGAATAAATAACACGAAAACTCCAGATCAATCTAAAATATCTATACCATAACACATATACCTATATACCTATCTACCTTATACCATATAACAACCTACTTTACACCAAATACCTATCCCACTACTTTCCAACCGCGCAAGTCACGCCTACCCCGAAAGGGAAATGGCTTAATGGTATAATAATAATAATAATAATAATAATACACTGTTCGACTATGAATCAATTCAA
>CAKNXH010079172.1:32304-43857 GCA_932178445.1 Andricus quercusramuli | reverse complement strand
CCAGAAAGTATGACTTTTCAACAAAATTGTTGAATTTTAAACCAAACGGTTGTATTTTTATTCAATAATGATGTAATTACTACTAAAGCGGGTGAATTTTGAAATCATAAAGATAAATTTTCAAAAAAAAAGTTGAATTTTCAAACGAACAGTTGCATTTTCATTCACGAAAGATGGAATACTTATTTTTAAAAAGATTAAATAAAAAAACTTCAAAAAAATAGTTACATTTTCATCGAAAGATGATTCCAGTTCACTTTCCAACACCAAAATAGGAATTGTAAACTATAAGTTAATTTTCTGATAAATAGTCGAATTTTTGAACAACAAGTATGACTTTTTAAGAAGATTGTTGAATTTTCAACCAAGCAGTAGCATTTTTGTCCAAGGAAAATGAAAATTCTTCTAAAGCAGGTGAATTTTTTAATTAAAAAGACAAATTTTCAAAAAAGATTTGAATTTGCATCCAAAAGAATTTCAATAGACTTTTCTACAGAAAAATACAAATTTTAAACAAAAAGTAAATTTTCTGGGAAATAGTTGAATTTTCAACAAAACAGTTGCATTTTTGTCTCAAAAAGATGACATATTTCTACTAAAAAAATATGAACTTTTAAATTAAAAAGACAAATTTTCAGAAAAAATATTTCTCGTCCAAAAAATAGTTCAGTTGACTCATCAGCAACAAAATGAAAATATTAAACAAAAGGTTAATATCATATGAAAAGAGTTCAATTTTCAACCCAAAATCACAAATTTTTAACAAAACTGTTGAATTTGAAGAAAAAAAAATGTTACATAATTCAAGTACGGTCCCTTATATTAATCTACCCATTATCTGCAAAGATATTTACACTCTCTTATTAAGAGTTGATTCTAAATTTTTCCATTATAAACAACAGTTTACAGTTTTATTTGCATAATAATTAGAAAGATAGACATATTGCACTTGGGTCTTTCAAAAGTTAGTACAAGTTCATTTGCGTCTACAAAATATCAACTCTAAAGCTTCCTAGAGGAAGGTTTTCGCATCTCATGGCTTATTTTAGTGGGTGTATATGTTTTGTGTGTATTGGTGTAGTATAAGCTCCTCTCGTGCTGCGCAAGGCAATACAGATTTATGTAAGTATTTAGCACAGGCTCTTTGCTTTATCGCAAACGGCCCAGCCAAGACGTCCTCCTCTGATACCCATCCTATTCGACGAATTCTAGGAAAATATATTTTTTTTTTGTAAAGTTCACACACAGAGCTTACACCTAGTTCATAACAAAATAACGTCAGTATTTGCAAAATTGAAGTCATTTTTAGAAGGGTATAATCAAACCTTCAATCACACAACCCTTCGAAAATTTAAAAAAAATGATTAGAAAACTGGTAATAAACAGAATTAAAAAAACGTCAAGCTTCAAATACTGGAAACAATTGAATTTTTGATATTAAAACAAAATTTCATCAATAATGGTATTAGGAGGCTCTTCATTTATTGATACATTAAATTTAAGGCACTTGAGTAATTAATTTTTGTACACTATCTGAAGAGGGTTTTAAAAACGATAGTATTTAAGAATTTTCAAAATTCAAACTTTTGTTCAAAGAAAAATTTTAAAATAAATTGAAGTTGGAATGCAGAATCGATATTTTTTTTTAGATTGTCTTTTGGAAAAAATTTACTCTCCAGATAATATTAATACATTTTTGATTTTTTAGATGATAAAGGTCATCAAATATTGAAGACTATATTTCGGAACGTATCTAGTGTTATCCAAACGAATAAAATTTGATGAAATTTTTTGTATATGTTTGAAAACGCCTTTTTAAGCAGTCACCTAGTCTTCTTTTTTCAATTTTAATTTGGCCAAAAGACAGAATTTTCAAAAGTCCGAAAAAAATGTGTATTTTCATTTTTTTTTAATGTTTCGGAACTGAAAATTCGTGGAGAAAGCTAATATTATCTATGAGACTGAATCTCCTCCCTCAAGGCAGTAACTTCTTTCAATTTTAACGTTGGTTAACTTGACGTATCATTAAAAATGAAAACGCTGACCATATACTTTATTAATTTTCAATAAATTATTAGTAAAAATAATTTGAAATTACAAAAAGCCTATTTTTTAATGAACTGTTTGAAAGTTTAGGAATAAGAGTTGAAAATTTATTAAAATTTTCTTTGGCAAAGCGTATTCCTATGTGGGTATTCATTAAAAAAAGAGTTTTTTTTTGAAAATTGAAAACTTCGTGATGAGGTGAAAATCCGAATTTTCCGTTTCAATTTAGAACAGAGTTTCTTTGATTTCAAAGTAATTACTTTTTATGTAAAAAGAAAAATTTTTGACGTTCCAGGAACAGGCAATTTTTTTAGAACATTTCAAAGGTCGCGTTGAGGTGAAAATCCGTATTTTATAAAACTGATACAGAACACTGGTGTTTTGGCTTGAAAGTTTGGATGACCTTCTTTTTTTCAGTGAAAAATCTTTATTTGTTGATAATTCGTTTGTTTGGTTGAAGAATTCATAATTTCATTTGAAAATAATTTCTTTTTTTTTTAAATTTTACTACTTTCTTGAAATTTTTTTTAATCAAAATTAATTTTCTTCACAAAAAAAATTTCTTTATTAGTTTGAAATTAAACTTTTTTTGTTGGAAATTCTCTCTTAGAAAATCTGTCTTTTTGGCTTGAAAATTCAACTAGCTGATTGAAAATATATTTTTTTCTCTTTTGCTTTAAAGTTCAACTGCTTAGTGGTAAATACAAGTGTTGGGTTAAAAATTCGTTTGTTGCAAATAATTCTTTTTGGTTGAAAATTCGACCATTTGTCTAAAAATTGAAAACTAAAAATTAAAACTTAAATATTTCTTGGTTGAAAATTCCACTATCTTTTTATTTCGAAAATTTGTATTTTTGGTTTAAAAATTAAATCATTTTAGTGGAAATTTCATCTTTTTTTGATGAAAATACAACTGTGTGTTTGAAAATTGAACTGCTCGGTTAAAGGTTGAACCGCTTTACTAAACAGTCATTTTTTTGTTGAATATTTATAATTTCAGTTGAAAATTTAAGTATGTGTTAAAATTATTTTTTTTTTTTCGTTAAAAATTAATTTTTCAAACTAAAAATATAAAATTTCTATTTTTGGTTAAAAATTAATCTTTTCAATTGAAAATTCGTATTTTCAGTAGAACACTGACCTTTTTTTTCAAATTTTTATCTTTAGTTGTTAAACATTCATGTCTATAATTGACAATTAGATTATTAAGTTGAAAATTTGTTTTCGTTTTTTGTTAAAAATTATTTTTTTTACTAAAAATCTAAGCTTATTTTCTGCTGAAAATGTATCTCTTTTAGTTGAAAATCTATGTATTCTGTTAAAAACTCATCTTTTTTGTTAAGAAATTAATCTTCTTTGTTAAAAGTTCGTCTTCTTGTTTTTGAAGTTCATCTCTTTTGGTAGAGATTTCATTTTATTTGGTTGAAATATCAACCTTTACATTTTTTAAGAGAATTCACCGTTTTTGGTTTAAAATTCATATTTTGTTGTTGGAAATTCAACTATTTTGTTGAATTTATTTTTTATTTTACCTAAAATTTTAACTATTTGTTTGAAAATGCAAATGTAATCACTTTATTGAAAATTTAACTGTTTTGTTACAGAAATAATCTTGTTGGTTTTAAACTTTATTTTATTGACAATTCATATTTTTGGGTAGAAAATTCAACTGTTGTATAGAATACTCGTCTTTTGGCTTGAAAGTTCAAGAATTTGGATTACCTTCCTTTCTCGAGTGAAAAATTTTTATTTGTTGAAAATTTGTCTGTTTGGTTGAAGAATTCATAATTTTAGTTGAAAATTAATTTCTTCTTATCAAAAATTTTAATTTTTCCTTGAAAATTTTTTCTTTTCATAAAAATTGATTTCCTTCACTAAAAAATTATATTTTTTAGTTTAAAAATAAACTTTTTCGGATTGAAATTCTCTCTTAAAAAATCTGCCTTTCGGCTTAGAAATTAAACTAGCTGGTTGAAAATGTATTTGTTCTCTTTTTTGCTCTGAAGTTCAACTGCTTAGTGGTAAAAACAAGTGTTAGATTAAAAATTGTTATTTTTGTTGTTGTTGAAAATAAGCCTTTTTGGTTGAAAATTCGACCATTTGTCTAAAAATTAAAAACTGAAAAATGAAAACTGTAAATTAAAAACTGAAATATTTCTTAGTTGAAAGTTCAACTATTTTTTTTATTTTGAAAATTCGTCTTTTTTATTTAAAAATTGATTTATTCAAGTAGAAATTTCATATTTTATTGACGAAAATGTAACTATGTGTTTGAAAATTGAACTGCTCGGTTAAAGATTGAACCACTTTATTCATCAATCACTTTTTTGTTGGATATTTATAATTCTAGTTGAAAATTTATCTCTATGATTGGAAATTCAATTACTGTGTTAAAATTCTTTTCTTTTCTTTAAAACTTAATTTTTCAAACTGAAACTGTAAAATTTCCATTTTTTGTGAAAAATTAATCTTTTTAGTTGAAAATTCGTATTTTTGGTAGAAAACTAACCTCTTTTTTTAACTTCCATATTTAATTGTTAAAAATGTATTACTATAATTGATAATTAGATTATTTTGTTGAAAATTTGTTTTTTGTTGCAAATTTTTTTTTTTACAAAAAATCTAACCTTTTTATTTTCAGTTGAAAATGTATCTTTTTTAGTTGAAAATTTATTTATTTTGTTTAAAATTGATCTTTTTTGTTGAAAAATTAATCTATTTTGTTAAAAGTTCGTCTTCTTACATTGAAGTTCATCTCTTTTGGTAGAGACTTTATTTTCTTTGGTTGAAATATCAAATATTACATTTTTTAAGAGAATCCACCATTTTTTGTTTGAAATTCACATTTTGGTGCTGAAAGTTCAACTATCTTGTTGAATTTATTTTTTTTCCTGGCCTAAAATTTTACCCGTTTGGTTGAAAATACATTTACTTTTGGTTTCAGGTTTTGGTTTTACAAATCAGGTATTTCTTTAAAAATTCATTTATTTTGTTGGAAATTTAATTATTTGGTTGAAAATTTAACCATTTTGTTAAAAAGTCATATTTTTTGTTCAAAAATTAGACTGCGTTGTTGAATATTCGTCCGTTTGAAATAAAAATTTATTTTTTGTTAGAAGATTCATCCGATTCATTCCGATTATAAAAGCTTTCATGTTACATAGATTCAAAATCTATTTTTTTTTTTCATATAAATGATCATCGAAAAGTCAGAAAATTTAAGTATGAAGATTTTTATATGCACACATTTGTGCGTGCAACTGCGTCCAGAAATTTCCTGATCTGGCCCAGATAGGAAACTAAATAAAGGCCCAGATCGGGGCCAAATCAGTTCAGGTTGAGCTAACAATAAGGTTAAGCCCAGAACAGTAATAAGGCAACCAGAACCGGTCCCTATCGGGGCGTGCGTTTCATGCCACATTCAGGGCTGCCAGGGCAGGGCCCGATCGGGCCCACAGCAACAATTTTGCAGGAAGCCATAAGGAATAATTCAGTACCAAAAAAAGGTGTTAAATCCAGCACAGAACAAACATGACCACAAATAGGTCGTAACAAGAATATGTTTATAATATCCTGATCTCCTCGCTCTTTCCAAATCGTATCTCAGGGATATGTATCAGATCAAAAGAGCAGGATCGGCTCATTGTATCCCACGGAGACAAGAAGGGATTCTGTTTGGTGGAGCATAAGAGGGCTAAAAGCCATCGGCATCGTATCAGCTTCGATGTCTCCTTCCTCTTTTCTTCTACTTATTCCTTTTCCTATCGGCCTGGACTTAAGCCGTATGGAATTCTCTTTGGCCCTTCAGAAACGGGAACTAATCAATGTCTTGGAAAAGACTTTCCTCAAATTCGTCAAAGGTAAGACAACCTAAGGCTAATACAATCTTTCGAAATGCGAAGCTCATTCAATTGGTACAAGCTTGCAGGAATCACTCTTTCCTCAATTCTGATGCACTTCCTGTTCTTTATTACCTTTCTTATTTACTTCCAAGACCATTATGATGGGTTTATTACATGTTTGTTATTTTTATTGACTAATTATGAAATTAAAATATGTGCTTAAATTTAAATTACTATAACACATAATTAATCATTATGAATTAAAATAAATATTGAAATAGCTAGATTTGTTTTCATACCATTTTAATTTCAATTTTATTATCAATTTTAATTTTACTTTTAATTGGCTTTCAGTAATCTGTAACTTTTATTGCTAAATGCGATTATATCTCAGCAGGAATTATAAGCAAAGAAAGAAATGATTGAGTTAATTTGGAAATTTATATTTTATTCCATTATTCGTCTTACACCTTCAAGTCTGATCTATTTTGCTGATGTTTATAAATTAAAATTACCCAACTTCTTTAATTTTGTATGTTCATAGTTCAAACTCATAAAATGATAAACATCCTTTTGCAAGTGTTCTATCTTGAACGTTTTTTTTAATAGCTCAATTTTGAAGATTTAGCATTAAAAACTCTTCTACTTTAAAGATGTTTAAATACAAAATCTGAAATATGGATGATTTTGAAGATCAACAGTCAAATTAGCAAATCTCAATCTTCGTAATTCAAGAAATTTCTAATATAAGTCATAAGAATTTAAAAAAATTAATTTTAATTTAAAGCCTCCATCATTTTCAATTGTATCTTTTCAAAAACAAAAACGCTTTAATTTTAAAGAATCAAAATTCATAATAGTTCAACATTCAAGAATTGCAATTGAAAGCACTTCAAAATTGAAGATATATAGACAAAAATTCTTAAATTTTGATGATTTTGAAAATCCAAAGATCAGTTTTCAATTCTAAATCCCCCACATTGAAGAATTTTCGAATGCAAACAAATGCAAAATTGTGAAACTTCAAACGGAATAATTTTGTGTTGCAAATTTTCAAAACTGAAAACTCTTCAATTTTAAAGATGATGTATAAAAAGTTTCTTAAATTTGGATGAATTTGAAGATCAAAACTCAAGCTTTCAATTCAAATTCTTCCAAATTAAAAAAATTCAAACGCAAATCATCCAATTTACATTTAAATTAATTAATTAAATTAAAATAATTAAATTAAAAATTACATTAAATTAATTAATTTGAATTAATTTGAATTAATTAATTTAAATTAATTTAAATTGATTAAATAAATTACATTTAAAATTAAAAACACTTCTACGTATCAAATAAAAAATTAAAAGATTGATATTTTTGAAAAGTTAAAATTGAAAACTGTTCATTTAAAAAATATGTAAATTAAATTTCTTAAATTTTGATGATTTTGAAAATCCAAAAATCAGTTTTCAATTCTAAATACCCCACATTGAAGAATTTTCGAATGCAAACAAATGCAAAATTGTGAAACTTTAAACGGAATAATTTTGTATTGCAAATTTTCAAAACTGTAAACTCTTCAATTTTAAAGATGATCTATAAAAAGTTTCTTAAATTTGGATGAATTTGAAGATCAAAACTCAAGCTTTCAATTCAAATTCTTCCAAATTAAGGAAATTCAAACGCAAATCATCCAATTTACATTTAAATTAATTAATTAAATTAAAATAATTAAATTAAAAATTAAATTAAATTAATTAATTTAAATTAATTTGAATTAATTAAATAAATTATATTTAAAATTAAAAACACTTCTACGTTTCAAATAAAAAATTAAAAGTTTGATATTTTTGAAAAGTTAAAATTGAAAACTGTTTATTTAAAAAATATGTAAATAAAATTTCTTAAATTTTGATGATTTTGAAGAGCAAGTCATGCTTTCAATTCAAAATTTTGCAAATTAAGAATATTTTCTATGCTCATCATCAAAATTACAGAATTTTCAGTTGAAAAACTGAAAAATTGAAGAATTTTGAATTGTTAATTTTGAAAATATAAACTCTCTAATTTTAAATATTTACAATTCAAAGTTCTACAATTTGAAGATTTACAATTAAAAACTCTTGGATTTCAAACATTTCCAATTCCAAGTTCTGCGATTTTGAAAAACTATAATAAAAAATTCTTGAATTTTGAAAATATAATATTTAAAACTACTCATTTTTCAAAGATTCATATTTTTTGGGTATGTAATTTTGAAACTTCTCTTGCAATAGTTTAATTTTGAAGATCTGCAATTGAAAACGCTTCAAAATTAAAGGTATATATGTAAACAAAAATTCTTAAATTAAAAAAAAAAAAAAAAAAATTGATTAGCATTTCGAACTCGAAAGTTCATTGCCTCACTACCCGATTCGGGTAGTGTTTCTAGGTGGATAAATACTACCAGTGTGGGTCCACCACACCCACGACGGGTCAACAACACGCAGTATTCCCCGAACGGTCACCCATCCAAGTACTAACCGCGCCCAACACTGCTTAACTTCAGTGATCTAACGGGAACTGGTGTTTTCAGCGTGGTATCGCCGTTGACTTAAATTTAAATAATCTTAAAATTTAAATATGAAATTTACACAATTTTCAATTATAAAATTTAAAACTTGCATAATTTTTAATTGCAATTTTTTAAAATTAAAAACTCTTTATTTTAAAAATTTATAATTAATAGCTTTGCCAGTTTTTGAACTTATAATTGAAAATTCTTGAATTTTAAAAATATAGAATTGCTTTAACTGGTTCCTTCTTTTGAAGAACTTCTTTAACATAGCGTATGATTTTGAATGAAAAAAATGTTCGGACTAGAAGAGTAGATGAATTTGGAAATAATTATTAATAATTTTATTACTTCAAAGGTATTTCATTTCGGTCATAATGCCAAAATAAATGCCAAGGATATCACCTGATTATTAATGTACTTGATAATTGCATAGATATTATATAAATTTTAAAAAATGTCTCCATTTCTTCATTTCTATATTTCACAAGAATATATCCACATAATGCATAGTTGCACAAGACGCCTGACTTAACTTTTCTCTTTCCACTTGGACAGCGGATAGATACTTTACAGTAGAAACCCCAGTTTTGGTGAGACATGCCATTTAAAACAACTTACAATTAAACAAGTCTTCATATGGTAATTTCATTTTCCAAAATTACAATGACTCTAATAAAATTAGTTAACCAAATTTATAGATAAAAATTATCTTCAAAGTAGGATATAAAATTATCCTAGTATCGTTGGAATAGAATCTCTGATAAACATTATTTCATATCTGAAGCACATGGATGTTGCTTAAATTCTACTTTCCCCAATTTTTATTTCGCCAAAATTAATTTTACCTAATAACAATTTGTCATAATTTTTATTATTCCAAATTACTGTTTTACCTAATATTTATTTTCTAGACGTATCATTCGACTCAATTTTAATGGTTATAAATTAGTACAAGGTTGGCATAATTTTCGATTAAAATTTTTTTTCCCTGATTCCAAATCTTCTATTTATTCTACTTGCCTCTCGTACTTCCTCATCCCTTAATTGTCGCACTTTACCCTCTAATTCACCGCCCTTTCCCTACTTCCTTTTCTTTCTCATTCTCTTTTCATTCCCTCACTTACCCCACTGCCTCTTCCCTCCACCCTACTTACCAACATTCTCATACACACCTCTCTTCTCCTACTTTCCCTCCTTTCTCCTACTTCTCCTATTATCCCCTTCTTTTTCTACTTCCCTCCAATTCACGTTTTTCCCCTCACTTCCCATAATTTTCACTACTTTCCCGCCCTTATCCTACATTCCATCCCTACTGCTTCCTTCTTCTACTCCCCTTCGCTTTTCATTCCCTCACTTCCTGTACAGCCTCTCCTCGACCCCATTCACAGGGCTCGAAACTGCTCAAGCTTAAAAAATAGTTATATAGTAACCATAATTCTATCAAAAAAGTAACCGAAAAGTAACAATAATGTGGCGAAAAAGTAACCAAGAAGAACATTTTTTTACCAAAAAGACGAATTTTCCACCAAAATTATAAATCTTTAGAAAAATAGTTCAACTTTTAACAAAATGGTTGAATTTTTGTAACTAAAAAAAAAATTATTACAAAAAATAGTAGAATTCATTAAAAAAGACAATTTTTCAACAAAATAAGTACATTTCTAACCAAACAGATGAATTTTTTAATAAAATTATGTATTTTTGATAAAAAGGCGATTTCCAATCAAGAACATTAATTTCCCTGGTGGAAAAGTTTTTACAAAAAAGAACAGAAAATTGAAACTCTTTTTAAAGTAATCTGCAAATAAATACAATAAGTTACAACCAAAATTACAGGAAAGTATTTTTTTTCTATTATTAAAGAACAGAAAGTAAAAAAATCACCTTAAAATCATCCTCATACTTTTTTGAAAATTTTGGAAATTTTAATGAATTTTATTTTAATGTTAACTAAAAAAATATACTGTTTTTTTTCTAGGAATTTTGATACAAATTTTTTATTCATTTCAAACCTTTCTAAATTCTTAAACAGCTTATAAATTTTGTGTTCAGAATTTTCGAACATCTGCATTCTATTCTGAATGCTTTTAAATTTTTTCACGTATTAAATTACTTTAGAATCTTTTCAAAACTTCTAAATATATTTTAAACTCACTTCGTTATTTTCCAAACTAATAATTGTTCAATTCTCACTTATGAATTAAAAAATTGTTAACTTTTTTAATTTTGCTCTTAATATGAATTTTTCGAAATGAAAAATCATTTTAAATCTTCTCAGCAAACTTAAGAAGTATTTGGTTTCCTTGAATCCTTTGAAAATCCTTGAAAAACTTCGAAATTTCATTTCGTAATCTTAAAAAATCTAAATTTAGTTCTTTATTTTTTTAACACTTTTCCAGTTTTAAATTAAGATTGGATCTTTTTGAAACTTGTAAATATCTCTCAAACTAACTTGAATTTTTATTTTCAAATTGATAATTGTTCAGTTGTTATTTAGGCATCAAAATTCTATAATTTCACTTATAATTGAAAATATTATTAAATTCAAGGCTTTCTATTCCAAAGAATCCAGTTTAAAATTCTTTAGTTTTTAATATTTGATTTATTTCAAATGAACCAAAAAATACGAATTTTTAAACTGAAATGATGAAATTAAGAAAAAATAAAGTTTTAACAAAAATTCTTGAACTTCTAACCGAATTCCAACCAAAAAAGATAAATCCTCATTGAAAATGATAATACATAGTTCGATATTTTAACCAAGAAGATTTAAATGTTTAATTAAAAACTAGGAGTTTTAGCTAAATTGACATTTTTATCAGGATTCATTATAATTCAGTTGATAGTCCTTTTTATACATTTTACATACGAACTAATTATTATTTTATTATTAGTCCCTAATTTTCTTGGCTCTGAAGTGGCAAATCTACTGGAAAAATTTAAATTTTGACATTTTTCACAAGTTTTCAAGTAACGCGATTAATGAATTAATTCATTTCGTTATTTTGGGCAAAAATGTAACCAAGCGTAACCTTTTCATCAAATAGGTAACTTTTTAGCAACCGTGGTCAAAAAAGTAACTAAGTTACTAAAAAGTAACCCGTTCCGAGCCCTGCATAC
>CAKNXH010079172.1:0-32204 GCA_932178445.1 Andricus quercusramuli | reverse complement strand
TAAAATTTTACGTAAATTAAATCTATTAGCACAATTTCTCTCATGTTAATCTTATGGGCGAATGCGATTTGACTAACATTTTGGAAGACATTTCATTTTTGTGCATTCGAACCACAATCGTGAGTGGGAGGAAACTATTTCCATGAGAGGTAAACAAGAACCACCCTTATATCCAATATACCTACGAAACCCTGAAAGAATAAACAATAAAAATGAGTTATCGTCAGAGCTACATCTGAAATTTTCGAAATCCCCTGAGATAATAATCACGCGGTGAATTATTACTAAAATTATAGGAGGATGGAGGACGGTGGATATATAAAAATCAGAAAATGCCATCAGAATTAGTTGGAGGACGGGGAGAAGATAACTGGGACAATCCAGGGACGCAAGTTGCACCCCGAGGGAAACCTCAACCCCGATTTCGAGGCGAGCTAAGCAGGAGCACGTCGTCCTCGGCGGGTACGGGTTAAGTATGAGTTAAGTCCTTAGTATTAAGACGCGGAGGAAGAAACGAGCGAAGGCACAGAGGCGGCCACCGGGCGGTGATCTATGGTGGGATTACCGTAGGCGGTATTTCTTCATAACCGTTTCTCCAGGTCGTTCCTTCTTTCGTCTCTTGCTGCTCCTCTTCCTCTGATTCTTCAGGATCCTGAAGTTGCCGCTACCAAGTGTAAAAAGGAAGGAAACGCTTGCTTGGCTACCGGAACTCCTCCCACGCCATGCAACCACCAACCCCCTGCCCCCCGCAACAGCATCATCCAAGTTCTGTTTTTTTTATTCTTCAACGTTCGGCTCCGACCTGTATCTCCCTACTTCCGTAGGTACACACCCTGCCATCGCGCGCTCAGCTTCGCGGGAGGTTGTATCTTAATAACATTCATGAGCTCAGATATACCCGCCAGATTTATTGCTCCAGCACCCATGGATTCCGCGAAGACCCTACAAGACCCATCCCTTACTACTGCTTCGAAGATTTCCTTTTCTCAGTCTACATCAACGAATATAGAGTCATTTCAACAGGGTACACTGGTTGCTTTAGGGTGGCCCATATAAAAAAGAGGCTTTTTAACATGAGAGGACATCCCCCAAAAAGCTTCAATTTGGTAACAAAAACTGAAGATTTTTGTCAATTTTTTTTCAAATGGGGTATAGGTTCCCAAAGGCTAATAAACTACCCCTAATTGTGAACATTTATATTTCTTTCATATGATGGATAAAAAAATGAGTTCGAGCAGAGGTCGGCAAGCAACCTCCAGTAATTTTATCAAGTTTTCTTAATTTTATTCTTCTTATTTTTTCACCACTATCACGAAATCAATAAAAAATCAAACACCACAGGTTTGACTTTTCATCTCATTTCTAGATGTCAAGAGCTTAAATTTGAGCAATACCCGAAGAAAATTGGACTGAAAGAAAAGCCTATAGAGGTCTTCTCACCCCCGATTTGCCTATTCCTTCCCCTTTCCTCCCAAATGTTTGTTTGCTTGAGATTTGAGGGACCTAGCCAACTTTACCCCGTACCCTACCCAACTTGATCTGGGCAGATGACAATTCCGCCCTGGGACCATTGAACGGTTCCCCCACTACGCGGCTTCCCCTCGCTCAGCCGAACTACTGCCGCCGAGCCTGGTCAGCGGGAGTCCTTTGTACCTAATGAGGACTAGTATGCAGAATATAACATTTTTTCAAATTAGCACTTCGTTATTGATGAATATTATATTCAAAATCTGCTAATTATAACGATTCCAACGATATGTTATTTGAATTAAAAAATTGAAAATTAGAGAAGAAATGTTGAAGTTTATGTGACATTTTATCAACAAATTGTTCAGTATTTTGATCAAATCCACTGCAGTAGCTTTAGTTTATTGGTTGGTTAACATGTTGCCACATTTGAAAATTTATTAATGAACATAATAAATTTAGTTTATTTCTCAAACAGTGGAATTTATCAAAATTATCCTTAAATAATTTTGCTCTCTCTCTCTCTCATTTTTTTTACTGCTTAACCAATTTCTTTATGAAAGTTAATTAAAAATACTATTTTAACACATAAAAATCGGAATATAAAGGATTTTCGTGGAGTCAATCTCAAAAGTGTCACTTTTCAAATCTAACTTTATAAATTTTTAACGTTACCAAACCACTAAATTGTATTTGCTTAAGTGTCTTAAAAAATCTTCAAACTAACTTTGGCAAATTTTCAAAATAAATGTTTCCCTTTTCAAAAATTGCCAAGCCTAATTTTCAAACCTAAGAAGAAGGAATTTTCAAAAAAGGAGTTTAATTTTTGAACAAGAAAGATTTTGCAGTCAATATAGAAAAAAAATCTCTGCCAAAATTTTAAATTTCTAATTTAAAAAAACAAGTTTCTGGCAAAACAGTTTTTTCAACCCAAAGATATGAATTTTGAACGAAAAAGTTTAATTTTCAACACAAAAATATGAATTTTCTACAAAAATAATTGAATTTTTAAATGAAAAAGATAACTTATCAAGCAAAAATTGAATAGTTACATTTGCAGTTAAAAATTTATTTTCAACTCAATAGAAATGAATTTTCTACAGAACAGTAAAAATTTTAACCAAAGAAATTAATTTGTTACTAAAATAATGAGTCTTTAACCAGAAAAATTTATTTTTACCAAACAACAAAATTGTAACCAAACAGTTGAATTTTCAACCGAAAAGGTTAATTTTCTAACCAAAAAGATTAATTTGTAATAAAATACATGAATTATCACAACCCTATTCAAAAATAATTCATTTTCAACCCAAAAAAAGTGATTTTAATTAAAAACTGAAAAAATGTTTGTGAATTAGATTCTGAACACAAAATTCAGAAGCTTTCTAAGCATTTTGAAAGGTTTTAAAAGAATAAAAAAATGATTAAAATTCCTAGGGAAATAAAAAATGAATTCTTTTTTGAAAAGTTAATTTAAAAAAATATTTTTTTAAATTTTCAAAATAGAATTTGGAAGGTTTTGAAGCAATCTTTTTTGATTTTTCTGGATTTTCAAAAAATTCTAGTTAAAACTCAAGTTTCAAGATAATAAATAACAAAATTTGCATTAGATTCCTGGTTTTTTTTTTATTTATAAAAACAAATTTTTAAGCGAATATTAAAAAAGATTCTAGAACAAATTTCGATGCATAAATTAATGTTTCTAGCTTCGAATTGCCTAAAATGATATAATTTTAAAAATTTATACATGTTTTGATCGATTCTTCAATGTTGAATTATTAAACATTTTAGCTGAGAGTTTTTTTTCTTTATTGACTGAAAAATCTTTCTTGATTAAAAATTCAACTCTTTTTATAAAAATTCCTTTTTTTTTCTTTGAAAATTAGTTTGTTTTGGTTGTGGCTTCAGTTAGTAAAAAGGAAACAGAAGTGCCAGTTTAAAACGTCTGGAGACAGTAATATCAAATATATTATTTTTGAAAGAAAGAATAATTATGTTCAAAATTTGCCAAATTCAGTTTTCAACTTTTTTTTTTGCTAAATTTTAGCTTCCAGAATTTCCTACGATAGGTAAAATATTGCACCAATAAATAAAAGCTACTGCAGTAGATTTGAGTGAAATATTCTGAAAAATTTTCCATTAAGTTTCTCTTAATTTGAACATATGTATATTCTTTAATTTTCATTTTTTTAAGTAAAATAACATATCGCTGGAATCGTTATAATTCGCAGATTTTGAATATTATATTTATAAATTACAAAGTGCTAAATGGAAAGAATGTTATATTCCGCATTTTAGTCCTCATTAGGCACAAAGGACCGCTGACCAGGATCGACGGCAGCAGTTCGGCTGAGTGAGGGGAAGCCGTGTAGTGGGGGAACCGTTCGCAGGTACCCAGGGCGTAATTGACCATCGCCCCTTGATCTCGTACCCTTGCTGACTTTACCTAGTATTCTAACCGACTTTACTCCGTACTCTAGCCGACTTTACTCCTTAAATTTTTGGTCAATCATTCATCTTTCTATGCTATACATTTCAATATTTGCTTGAAAAATCTTTTTGGTTGAAAATTCAACGCTTCCGTTGTGAATTAATTTTTTGGGTTGAAAATTCAACTATTTTGGTAGAAATTTAACTTTCTGCTGGCAATTCATATTTTGGGGTGGGGTTGTAAAGTTTCATGAAACTTTTACCAATTGACAAGTTTCACGAAACTTTGGAAACGTTTCAAAGTTTCCAAAGTTTCAAAAATTAGGGCGGGAAAATTCAAAATATGGAAAAATACTATTAAGCATTGAATATAAACATTTAATAGTATCCTTTGTGTTTCAAAGCAAATCGTTTCAAATAATTTAAATAAATAAACCACGTGTTAATTGTTGATAACATATAATTTTTTTACATTTTAGAAATTTTAAAATTGATTTTAATAAAATTAAAATAAATTTCGTATTTAATACATATATAATTTTTGGAATGTTTCATTTTTGAAATGATTTCATTAAAAATGTAGAAGCTTCCAATCAAAATGAATAAAATAACATTCTGCTATTTCATTAAACTATTAGGCCTATTTTTACAAATTGTTTTCTTCCAAAAACATGTTACGTTACATTTTTTTATTATGTTTAAAAACATAATATACATTTTTTGAATGAAAAAAGGTTTTTTAAGATGAAGCACTGTCGAGAAATAAATAAAACAATATTTTGATGTAACACTGAATGCTTTTCAAATATTTTTTTAGTCACACAAATTTTGAAATTACTGATAGGAGAAAAAGTATTATCAGTTTGTTTTTAAATTTTTATAAGATTCTTGAGAAAATTAAAAAAGATTTAAAAATATTTCAGATGTGTCAAAAAAGAATCTAGAAGATTATAAAGACATTTTTTTATTTCAGAGGATCTTACAAAATATTAGGAAAAATTCGAGTCTTTTGAAAAGAGGTTTAGGACTTTTAGAAGTTTGGAAGAAATTAAAAACTATTTGATAAATTTTCGGAAATATTTATAAGTTATAAAGTATTCGTGATCTATTCAAAATCGCTTAAATTCTTTGAAATATTTTTAACTGTTTAGAAATTTTCTTATAATTTTGAAAAATCATTTAAAAAGTAAATAAATTGCCCAACATCTTCCAAATTTACCCATTGAAATCTTCCAAAATTCTTTTAAACCTTCTGCAGTTTTTGTTTGAAATCTTTAAAAATCTACATTTTGTAAAATCTTCAAATGTTGAACATTATTTTTGAATCTCTTCAAATCTTATAAATATTTCTTGAATTTACTTGATTTTTCTATTGTTAAATCTTACCAAATTGAAACATTTTGCTTCAAAATATTCTACACTATTTTTTGAAATTTTAGGATATCGTTTGAAATGTTTTGAAATCTTTTTCAATTTTTTTTTTCAAACTAAAGAATCATTTGAAATTTCCCCAACAATCTTAAGAAAATGCTTTTTTTTAATCTTTTCAGAATTTCTAAAACTTCTAATCTTTTGAAATTATTGAAATTTTTTCTGAATTTCATTTAAATTCTGCAAATTCAAAAAATTGTCTTGAAATCTTTCAGATTCTGAACAATTGAAATTCGAAATCGTATCGCCTAATTTCCTCTAAAAAACAACATATTTTGTACCCGATAGATTCCGCGACTTTGAGTGTAGAACCAACCTGATTTGAAATGAATTCGGTTAAAATATAAAAATAAGTAATCAAATAAAATAAATAAAAATAATTAATATAAAATTTGACTGAAGAATCTTGCTTGGTTGAAAATTCAACTTGTTTGATGAATGGAAGTCTTTCTTGGTCAAAAATTAATATCTTTTGGTAGAAATTTCATATTTTTGATTGAAAATTCATTTACTTGGTTCAACACTTTTGTTAAAAATGAATTTCTTCGGCTTATGATTCATCATTTTAATTGAAAATTCATCTCTTTAGTTGAAAATTTAATTATTTAGTTGAAAGGTCTCTTTTCTCGGTAGGACGTCCGTTTGTCCGACCATCGTACTTTTTTCGTGAAGGGCAAGTGAGGGGAAATGATGGACGGAAAGTAAGGAGAAATCATTGAACGAAAAGTAGAGGAAGTCATGGGAAATTATGGGAGTAGGGAAAGTGGGGGAAGTGAGGGGAAATAGGTAGAGTGGTAGTAGGAAAAGTAAGGGGAGGGAAAGTAGTTGATGTAGAAAAAATGAGAGGAGAGTACGAGAAGCGAGGGTAAATAATGGGAGGGGAAATAGAGGAATTGATGAAAAATTATGGGAGGGGGAGTAGAGAAGTGAGTGCAAATGAGGAGAGGGGAGTAAAGGGAAATGAGTGGAGGGGAAAAGATTGGAATGAGGATGAGTAAGAAAGGGGGATTTGAGGCTGGGCAAGAGAGTAAGGGAAAGGGAAGTGTTAGCTAAGGAAGCAAGAAGAATTTGGGAAAGGGGGTCAGAGGGTGAAGTGAGAGGAGAAGAAGTAGGTGAATGTTGGGGAGGACAAATATGGGAGGGGAAGGTGTCAAAGACTCAATCATCATCTTAATAGGCTGCTAAAATCTTTTTTGCAGGCGCGCGGTGCTTACTTTTACTAACTTTTTTTTTGAAAATTCAACGTTTTCTAAAACACTGTATGTTGATCTTAGGAAGTTACAAATCTTCCAGTAATGGGAGTTCGAACTTGCTTAATCTAAAGAAACACTTTCAAAGTGAAGAAAAAAATTATTTCCACAGCCATAGAGAATTTTTTCCCATCATAAAATTCAAAATTTTCTACAACATTCCATGTTACAAAAATATTATCTCGGTCATGACTAGTCTACGGTTTCATATAAAAAGTATATTACAACTGCCACTCGGCAGATATGAATGAAGTTTTGTGAACATTAATTTTAGATCTGCAAAAGTGAAAGTGAGGGGAATAAGGGAAGGTATAGTAGAGGAAGTGAGGGTTAGTGAGGAGAGTGAATGTAGGAATAGTCAGTGTGAGTGAGAGAGAGTGAGGATTAATGAGTGGAGGGGAAGTAGGTGAAATAAGGAAAGGGAAAGTATGAGGGGCGATGGGAGAGGGACGAGAGGATGGGGACGAAGGGAGGGGGAGTAAAGGGAAAAAACTAGAGGAGAAATAAGGGCAATGGAGGATTGATAGCTGAGGTGGTGAGGGGAAATGAGGGGGAGTGAGGGTAAATGAGAAAAGGGAAAGTAGAATAAGTGTGGGTAAATAAAGGAAGGTGAAGCAGTGGAAGTGAGGTTATATGAGAAGAATAAAAGTAGGGGGTGTAACGGAAAATGATAAGAGGCGAAATGAAGAGAAAGTAGGGGAATAAATGAGAAATAGGAGAGGAGAAATATGGGAAGTTCGTGGATTGAAGTTGAGCGAAGTGATAGGAAATAGGGAGTGGGGAAGTATGAAAAGTGTCTGAAGGCAATAAGTGGAGGAGATGTATGGGAAGTGGGAGAAAATGAGTGAAATGGAAGTAGAGGAAAGTGAAGGGAAAGAAAGGAGAGTGGAAGAAGGGGAAATTATGATATATAAGGGGAGGGAAAGCAAAGAAAATGAGGGGAGAAAACATAGAAGTGAGCGGAAATCAGAGGAAGTAGGGCAAATGATACAAAATGAGGGTGAGTAGAGGAGGGAAAGTGAGGACTGAAAATTAGGAGAAGGGATGTGTCAGCTGGTAAAGCGAGGAGAGAGGGAAGTAGATGATGAAGAAGTTGGGAAAGGGAAAGGAGGGAAAATTTAAACGACTCAATCAACGTCTTAACAGTCTACTGCAGCCTTTTTTGTGGGCACGCGGCGCCTGCTTCGATTAACATTTATCTTCAGTTGATAATCAAAATGATATGTAATTATTATGATATATATGATATAATATATATGATATGTATGATTCCAGGGTTTACTGTGTATACACATATATTTACAGATAGTTTTCACGGTCGATCAAATCTGGACGTATTTACTTATTATTATAGGATAAGACGCGAGTGCAACGTCGGGCAAATATATAGGTCCTTTATTAATTGGCAGACAGGACACTTTGAAAGACAGGAGTGGGTAAAGACCACGTCCTCTCTTTGATGTTTCAGCCGTGGTCCATTTCATACGGGAGTCTTAATTAATTAATTGGAAGGGTGGTTCGCGGATATCTATAGCTTTAAGACAAAAATCATCTTATCTCAATGACCAGGGTTGCCGCAAAACATCATTTTCGAAATTTCTTGATATTTTCCCGAATAATTTTTCATTCTCTTTGACCATTATCTTTTCATTTTGCTTCCTCATAGAGGAAGCGTTGTGGTAACATTTTCGAACATTTTTAAATTCATTTAATCAAATTCTTAAAATTCATTTAAATTTCAGGATAAATTCCAAATCAATTCAAATGAATTGCAAAAAAAATGCAAAATCCCTTCAAATCTATGAACCCTAAGAAATCCTTTACTCACTGTGAATTATTGAAATCTATGAAAATGTTATGAACTCTCGTGAAATTACATTACATCTAATTATATTGATAATGATATTTTTTTAATAATAAAACTATTTTAAATCCTTTACAATATTTTGAAATCTCTTGCAATTTATCGAAGCTCTCAAAAATTCCTTGGAATTCTTAAAAATATCTTCAAATCTTTTAAATTTTGTTCAAACCACTTGAAATTATTGAAATCTATTATAAATACCCTAAAATGTTTGAAACCCTTTAAAATATTTTAAAACCCCTTGACATTTTTAAAAGATCTTGAGAATCTTTTAAAATATCCTAAAATCTTTGAAATTCTTCAAAATTTCCGGAAACACCATGAAATATTTTTTCGAACAAATTTTTAAATCTTGGGAAATACCACAACTGCTGCGAAGAAATTAATTAAAATCCTTTTCGTTTCGACTTCATGCAGATGAATTTAGGTTTTTTAAGTTTTCTATACGTCAAAATCAAAGGATGTTTTCCATCCCTCAATTCTTTTTATATATTTCAAATCCATTGAAATGGTCAACTGAAATCTTTTTTGGATGAAAAATATTTTTTCTGAAAATTTGTCTTTTTAATTTAAAATGTTTTTTTTCCAGTAGAAATATTGCATCTTTCTTTGACAAAAATGCAACTGTTTTTTTTTTTAAATTCAATTATTTCCTAGGAAATGTACTTTTTTGTTTAAAATTTGTATATTTCTGTGAAAAAGTCTATTGAAATCCTTTTGAATGAAAAAATCAAGTTTTTTTTGGAAAATTTGCCTTTTTTGTTCAAAAATTCTGGTATAGTAGGGTTTTCAGTTTTTTGGCAATGCGACGGTTTGGTTGAAAATTTAACAATCTTGCTAAAAGGTCATGGTTTTTGTTAAAAAATTCAACCATTTTGCAGGAAATTAACTTCTAGTTTGCAATTCTTATTTTGGTGTTGGAAAGTAAACTGGAATCTTCTTTAGATGAAGATTTAACTACATTTTTTTTAAGTTTTTTTTTTTTAATTCATTTGTTAAAAAAAATTCATCTTTTGTTGAATGAAACTCCAACTGTTTGGTTGAAAATAAAACTATGTTGTTAAAAAGTCATACTTCTGGTTGAAAATTCGACTGTTTTGCTGAAAACTGAACTATTTCGTGGAAAATTTACTTTTGGTTTAAAATTCATATTTTGGTGTGAGGAAATCAACTGAAATCTTTTCTGCATGAAAGTTAAACTTTGAAAAAAATTGTCCTTTTTTTAAAAAAAAAAATCATCTGTTTTAGTACAAATTCCACCTTTCTTGGATGAATATTCAACTACTTGGTAGAGAATTCAACAATTTCGTTAAAAATTCATCCCTTTTGGTTGAAAAAATTCGTCTTTTTGGACGAAAAATTCAATTTCGTTGGTAGAAACTTATTCTTTCTTGAAAAATTCATATTTAGATCTTGAAAAGTGACCTAGAATATTTTTTGGATGAATATTCAACTATTTTTTCGAAAGCTTTCTTTTTGATTACAAATTATTTTTTATTTAAGATAAATTTTATCTTTTATGGATAAAAATGCAACTATTGGGTATAAAATAAAAAAATTTTGTTAAAATATTATCCTTTCTGAGCAAAAATTCGTCTTTTTAGATTGAAAATTCAATTCTTTCCGTATAAACTTATCACTTCGCTAAAAATTCATATTTTGATCGTGAAAAGTCAACTAAAATCTTTTTCAACCGAAAATTCAACTTTTTTTTTTAATATAATTTTTTGATTTATAAATTCATCCGCTTTGGTAGAAATTTCTTTTTTTTAATGAAAATGCAACTGTTGGGTTAAAAAATATTATTCTTTGCTTGAGTATTCAACTATTTTATTAGCAATATTTGGTCGAATCACTTTGTTAAGAAATCTATTTTTTTGAAGAGTTGTATTTTTAGTTGAAAATTCATCTATTTGGTTAAAAGTTTAACTATTTTCTTGAAAATTAATCTTTTCAAATGGAAAATTCAACTATTTGCATGAAAGGTAATCTACATTGTTAAAAATTTATTTTTTTGACTGAAGGGTCTTTGTTTAAAAATGTAACTTTTTAGTGGAAAAGTATTTTTTTTAATTAATTTTTTAACTGAGAATGTAAATTTTCCATTTTCTTAAGATCGATCTTTTTCAGTTAAAAATTTTCCTTTTTTGGTAAAAATAACAATTTTCTTGGTTCAAAAATTCATTTTTGTTTGGTAAAAATGCATCAGTTTTGTGGAAAAATAATTTTTTGTTGAAGCCATACTTTGGTTTGTATATTCAATTTTTGTTAGAGAAAATTCGTAAAATTGTTGAACGTTCAACAATTTAGGAAAAAAGTTCTTTCATTAGTGAAAAATCTTTATGTGTTGGAAATTCGTATTTTTAGCTTTAAAAAACTTTTTTTTGTACAAATTTCATGTTTATTGATTGAATTATAAACTAAGACAGTTTTTGTTGGCAATTTATATTTTTAGGTTCTGAAATACTGTTTTATTCCGTTGATGAAAGATTCTATGTTAAGAGTATTTCAAGCCTAAAATGCTGGTATTTGAATATTAATGATCAAGGAAAATGAAAAATTAGACAAGGGAAAATAAGGGAATTTCAAAAATGAAGTTTTCGGACACCCTGTCTAATTTTATTAGGAAAAACTAGTAAAAAATTTTTGGAAACTAAAAATTACGTACAGAAAAAGTGGGGGGGGGGGGGTAGCAATATTTTCTTACAATTTGTTACAGGAGGCCAATAACTGTATTTCACCACATTTCAGTGGCCGATAACGCAATCATTGACCTATGCCAATCACTATGTCGTGGTGGCCAATCATGGTTTTTTCTGACACTATTGTTAATTTCTTTAGATATACATTGTCTACTAATTATTTATTAATTTTTATTTATTGAATGGAAGCTTGAATGGAGGCAGGGGAACCTACAGTTTAAGGTGGGTTCCGAACCACCAATAGCAACAGCCTTAAGTACTTAGAGAACCCTTTTTCTCTAGAGGTACCGGTCCCACGACTCTCCGGAGATGAACAACTCCCTTGCTAGGCAAGTGTTCACCGCATGGGCCACCGAGGCTCTTCCAGAGCGCGAGGCGGGAATCGAACCCGCCAGCCGACGGAGTGGGTCCAAAGCCTATGCCTTAACCCCCACGACCATCGTCCCACTACTTTCTTCTTATTTATTATTTATTTAGTAATTTGAATATTTATAACTTTTATTATTAATCTGTTCATTCCATCATTTCGTTCGAAGCCTATAGCGTTTTTCACAAATTGTTGAACTGGAACAATTCCTCAAGTGGCCAATCATTATAACTACCCTAGTTTTGAAAGGTCCCTTATTGCAGCTGAAACAATATCAATTTCTGTGTTTGATGAAGAAGAATTTTTTTTTTAATAGATGTTGGGAGTTTTGTGCAACATTGTGCTCCTGGTTTAAAGATAGGAACGATACGTACGTATATGTATAAGCTTGAAGGGTGGTTTATGTATTACGGGTAAGATATCCGATGATTTAGCTGCGGACTCGAGGCTCTCGGGAATGGCGAGTCTTATCTCACCGGTACCACAGTAACCACGGTGTAATCTTTTATTAATTCTCCGACTTACCAAATTTATCGTGGCTTTTGTTTACCGCTCTGCCACGCCGTCTTAAATCTCACGAAACTGCCCTTCTTTGCATTATCTTAACTTCTCGCAACATACTCCATTCCCAAAGCTCTCCTACCCAGTGAAAAATTGTATTTGTATTCTAATATTTCAAGAAACTAGGCCTAATCTATTTTATAAAAGAAAAAAAGCCATCAAAATTATTAAAAACTGACCATCTTCATTCGAACCAATACACATTAGAAATCCTGGTCTCTTTCATAAAAATCAAGATTCGGGGTAGTGATTCGGCAAACCATCTGTGCGCTAGGGTGCAGTCGATGCACAGTAGGGTGTCAAAAATACATTGAAATTTTCATTTTTATGGGGACACCCCAGAAATTTGTTCGAATCCACACAAAAATAAATCCATTTTTTTTGTTTCGAAAAAAATGATATTTAGGGCTGCCGCAAGCCCCATTAAGTTTAACACGTATTTCCCATAAGAAAAAAAGAAGATTATGTAAATCTTATTCAGAATTCTCCATATTATCTCAATCGAGTTGAATCTCAACATTTCTCTTCACAATCAGCCGTAGAATACAAATCAAATTTCAGTTTTTGAATATCAAGACCATAAGTCTGTTTTATGGGGTCCCAAAGAAACCCCGTGAAAAATGGGTTTTGCGAGTTTTTCGCGCTAATTATGACTTTTTTTGTGTTTCTTTCGGAAGAAAATTGTTTCTGGCACATGAAAGACCACTTTATACTGATAATTAGATGTTCACATAACTTGTTTAAACAATTTATTATTGTTTTTAGCAGTTTTCTCATAGAATGGAGTTAGAAAGACGCGTTTTCTTCAAAAATTTCCCACTTGTTGTCCAATTTTCAATTAAAGGAAAGTTCATCAATGTCAACAGGAGTAATTGTTTAGGCAATTTATTATTAATTTTAATAATATTCTCTTAGAAAAATGCTACAATATTGCAGTTGAACAAAAAATTACTTCTAGTCAAATTTTCAATTCAGATAAGTTGAATAATTAACTACAGTCAACAAAATTAATTGTTTAAACAATTTTTGATTACTATTATTAATATTTATATTAGAATAATGCTAGAAAGATGCGGTTTTTTCTGAAATTTCTGGCTTTTTGTCCAATTTTCAATTGGAGTGAAGTGATAGTGAATTCAAGTTAACAAAATAATTTTTTAAACAATTATTTATCATTATTAATAATATTCTCTTTGTTTAATTGGTAGAATTTTGCGGTTTTTTCTGAAATTTCTAACTGTTTGTCTATTTTTTATTAGGCGTGACTTAATAATTAATGGGATTTAGCAAAAATAATTGTTTAGACAAATTATTATTGTTTATGACGATCTTAATCTATATCAGTGCCTGATAGTTGCTGTTTTTCGGCAATTTTCACCTTCCTGTCCTTTTTTTTTTAGTTGAAAATTTTACTATTCCATATTTGGTTAAAAACTTATGTTAGAACCTTCATCAGTTGAAAATGCAACTGTTCGGTGGAAAATTCCTGTTTTTTTTTTAATCCTGCATTTTGCTGCAAATTCCTCGTTTGTGTTAAAATACTGATCTTCTTGGTGAATAATTCGACCTTTGGTTAAAAGTTCTTATTATTTGGTTGAAAACTAAGTATTAGGTGGAAAATTCCTTTAAAAATCAAATATTTGGTTAAAAATTCATGTATTTTGTAAAAAATTATCTTTTTTGTAGAAATTGATCATTTGGGTTGAAAATTGATCTTTTTGGTTAGAAATTATTCTAAAGATTCACCAATTCAGTGAAAAATAATTTTTTCAACTCAGAATTGTACTATTCCATTTTTTGCTGAAAAATTGACTTTTCTTGATAGGAATTTAATCCGATTGGTTTGAAATACATCTTGTTTTATATAAAATTGAACTATTTTGGTACAAAGTTATTTTATTTGTTTGAAAATCTATTATTTACTGTATATTTTACTATTCTGCTTTTGGTTGAAAATTAATTTTTTTTTTGTATGAAGATCAGTTTTTTTTTATTCGAAGGTTCATCATTTTAGTTAAAAATTCATTTCTTTGTTCGAAAATTTAACTATTTTGCTGGAAATTCATTTTTTTTAGTTGAAAATAAATTTTGTTTGATTAAAAATGTAACTATTCATATTTTTCCTGTAGGTTGTAGTGTTTTAGTTAGAAATTTATTTATTTTGGTAGGTTCAACTATTTTTGCTGAAAAATTAATCTTTTTTTGTGAACATTTCTTTTTTTTTTGGAGGTTCACCAACTGCAAATTTAACCATTCCTACTTTTCCTGTAGCCTATAGTCTTCCAGTTGAAAATTTATTTATTTCGTTGAAAACTCGTCTTTTTGGGTTTAAAATTCAATTTTTTTGGTAGAATATCGGTATCTTTTTTTTGAAGATTCAACTTTTTTGTTAAAAATTCACATTATCGGTTTGAAAAGTCAACCAATTTGTAAGAAATTCATGTTTTTGGGCCGAAAATTAAAAATTTCAGATGAGATTCTTTTTCTTTATTTATTGAAAAATCTTATTTGGTTGAAAATTCGACGTTTTTTGTAAATTTCACTTTCTGTTTTGAAAATTAGTTTTTTTTTTAATTAAGGATTCAATTGATTTATAGGGAATTCGTATTTTTTGATTAAATCTAACTGTTTTTTATTGAAAATTAAAATTCATTTTGGTGGAAATATCAACTATTACAGGTTTCGTCAAAAATTCATTTTTTTATAGAAGATTCATCACTGTAGTTGAAAATTTAACTATTTTATTGAAAAACATTTTTTTTTGAGATTGTTTTACCTAAAAATTTAATTCTTCCATTATTGGTATAAAAATAAGTATTTATAGCTAAACAAAATTTAGATCCGACAGGGCAAATTAAGAATTGATATCGAAAATGTCAGGGATCTTCAAAATCGGGATTTTGTAACAACCCTGAAAATTATAAAATATTATATATAATTTCAAGCAATGATATTATTTTGTTGACCATGCTATTAATTAATAGTTTTTATGTTATATATGAGATAGTGTCGATCACTGGTATATTATTTTTAGAAAAACGAGAAAAAATCTGCTTAGCCCGGATTTGAACTGGCAACGAGTGGAACGTTAACCTAAGAAATGATCTGCCACAGAGTCGGTGGCGTAATTTGTTAACGCTCGACTCATGCATAGTGGCGATCCCGGTTCAAACCCGGGGTGAGGCAGATTTTTTTTCTTTTCTTCAAAAATAGTAGACCAGTAATCGGCATTATTTTATATTTAACCTAAAAAATGTAAAATATCTAAATTACAGATATAAACTAAATAAAAATCTAAGCACTAAGGTGTAAAGCTACCTGAAGGCTGAGCCTTTCGCACGCAATCCCTTCTTATTTACGTACAAGCTTTTTAAAAAAGTACTTGCCGCAAAAGTTAATATCATCGCTCGACGTTGAGCCGGCATGGCAGATGATCCCCGGTGGTTCCCCGGTGGTTACGCATAAGGGACTCGCAGGTTCCGGTTTAGGGTGGTAGTTATTTTCAATTACCCCAAAACCCCCTCCGCTTCGCTGAGAAGCGTATAATGTATGCGAGATAAAGGCCGGAGAGGCGCCGTCGTAGACTAAGATATTATAGGGAAATGGTATAAGGTATGGGTTGCCAAGGAGGAAAAGGTGGAGGGGTGGGGCGAGGGGTGCTCATAACTTATCGCAGATTTAAGGCTCTTAGACTTAAGGGACTCTAATAATAATATAGCGCCCTTCTCGCCCGCCACGGAATTCGCGAATACCACAAAATGCCAGCTTGACGTATATATACATGTCACGAACGACCCGCGGATTATTACTTATTTATTCCTCGATTATCCGACCACAAATGAGAACCGTACTTAAATTACGTAACATTTTATGGGGGGGAGGGGGTTCGAGATATTTTTTTACGGTTTGTAACGGTAGGGGGCAGGGGGTCTTTCACTCATGTACGTAACAAATTTCTCCTGAAGATTTTTTTTAGTTATAAATTTTATTATTTGGTTGAAGATTTAACAATTTCTTTAAAAAGACATATTTCTTTGCAAATTCAACTCTTCTGTTGAAAATTCGTCTTTTTGGGTTAAAAATTCAACTCTTTTCGTATATATTAACCTTTTGTTTGAAATTCATATTTTTTTGCTGATAAGTCTACTGAAATATTTTTTGGATGAAGAATATTTTTTCTGAAAATTCGTCTTTTTAATTTAAAAGATAATCTTTTTTTAGTAAAAATATTGCATCTTTCTTGGACAAAAATGCAACTGTTTTGTTGAAAATTCTACTATTTCCTAGAAAATTTCCTTTTTGGTTAAATTTAATATTTCGGGGTTGAAAAATAAACTGAAAGCTTTGCTGTATAAATGTTTAACTTTTTAAAAAATGGTCCTTTGTTATTAAGAATTCATCAATTTTACAACAAATTTCATCTTTCTTGGATAAAATTTCAACTATTTGGTAGAGAATTCAACTATTTCGTTTGAAAAATTCATCCCTTTTGGTTGAAAAAATTTCACTTTTTGAATGGAAAATTCAATTTTGTTCGTAAAAACTTATTTTTTGGTAAAAAATTAATATTTTGATCTTCAAAAGTCAACTGGAATATTTTCTGGGTGAAAATTCAACTATTTTTTTTTTTAATTTCGTCTTTTTGTGTCAAAAATTCAACTCTTTTCGTATAATATTAAACTTTTGTTTAAAATTCATATTTTGTTGCTTGATAAGTCAACTGAAATATTTTTTGGATGGAAAATATTTTTTCTCAAAATTTGTCTTTTTAATTTAAAAGCTAATCGTTTTATAGTACTAATATTGCACCTTTCTTGCACAAAAATGCAACTGATTTGTTGAAAATTCAACTATTTCTTAGAAAATTTAATTTTGGTTAAATTTAATATTTTGGGGTTGACAAGGGAACTGAAATCTTTTCTGAGTGAAAATTCAACTATTTTTCTGAAAACTTGTTTTTTTTTTTATTGAAAATTCATTTGTTTCAAGAGCATCATTCTTGGATAAAAATACAACTGTGTGGTTGGAAATATAACTAATTGGTTGAAGAGTCATACTTTTTGGTTGAAAATTCTGCTGTTTTGTTGAAAATATAACCAAATCGTAGAAATTTTACTTTTTGTTTAAAATTAATATTTTGTTGTTAAAAAATGAACTGAAAACTTTTCTGGGTGAATGTTCAACTTTAAAATAAAATTGGTCTTTTTTTTATTAAAAATGCATCTTTTTTAGTACAAATGTCGTATTCCTTGAATAAAAATTCAACTATTCGGTAGAGAATTCAACTATTTCGTTAAAAGTTTATCCCTTTTGGTTGAAAAAGTTCGACTTTTTGGATGGAAAATTCAATTTTGTTTGTAAAAACTTATTTTTCAGTGAAAAATTCTTATTTTGATCTTCAAAAGTCGACTGGAATCTTTTCTGGATGAAAATTCAACTATTTTTTAGTTTTCTTTTTAAATTAAAAATTCATCTGTTTTAAGAGAAATTTCATCTTTTTAAATAAAAATGTAATGATTGGGTAGAAAGTTCAACAATTTTGTTGAAAAGTCATCCTTTTTGGGTAAAAACTCGTTTTTTTAGATTGAAAATTCAATTTTTTCGTAGAAACTTATTTCTTGGTTGAAAATTCATATTTTGATCGTCAAAAGTCAACTAATTTTTTTTTAACTTTTTGATTTGTAAATTTACCCGATTTGGTAAAAATGTGATTTCTTATGAAAATGCAACTTTTTGGTTCAAAATTATTTTTCTTTGCTTGATTATTCAACTATTTTATTTGAAAGATTTGCTCGAATCACTTTGTTAAGAAAGCATTTTTTTTGAGGACTTATATTTTTATTTGAAAATTCATCTCTTTGGTTGAAAGTTTAACTATTTTGTTGAAAATTAATCTTTTTCAATTGAAAAATCAACTACTTGGGTGAAAGTCAAACTACATTGTTAAAAATTTATTTTCTTTGATTGAAGGCTTATGTCTTTAGTTAAAAATTTAACTATTTTTACAGGGTTTGAAAATTAAAAAAAGCATAGTACAATACGTTTAACCGCAATATCCAATAATAATAATAATAATAATATAACCTAATAAGTTTCAAAATCACTTTCATATAATCATATTTCAGATTTTGCACTCATTCCCCTATCACCATATTTTCCCCTTTCAAGAGAATCCTTTTTTCCCTGTTTTCAAGAAATTTTCATTTCTGGTTAAAAGGTATACCATTATATTACTGGTTCAGAATTCAATTATTTTGGTTAAAAATTCTATTTGAATGAAAATTTAATTATTTTGTTGCAAACGAAACTATTTTCTTAAGAAGCTATCTTTTTTAGTGAAAAACTCTACTACTATGTTTGAAAAATCAACTCCTTCATTAAAAATTTATCTGTTCGGTTGAAGATTCATCTCTTCGCTTAAAAATTCAACTATTTCGTTGAAATTTCTTTTTTTTTTGCAAATTAATTTTGCTTAAACTGAAAATTCAATTATTACATTTCTTGTTGAAACTTTATATTTTTTAGTTGAAAATTCATGTATTCTGTTGAAAGTTTCGTGTTTTAGGAAAGAAATGTTGATTTATAAGAATAATGTTTTAATATTCAACTGTATAGCTTTTGCCTAATTTATTAATTATTATTACATTCATTAAAATGGTTATAGAATAATATATTTTAGCAAAAATATATTTTTTTCTTAATTTCTTAATTTTCTAACAATGAGAAAAGTTTGGTTTCAAACACAAAATTTTTGAAGGAAAACGACCTTCTTATACAATAAAGACAATCAATAATCTTCTGAGACAACAATTCATTTTTTTCGTTAAAAATTCATCTCTCTGATTTAAGATTTAATTGCTTTCAAAATTCGTATTCCTTGATTGTTTTACCGAAAAATGGAATTCTTCATATTTAATAGCATTCTTCACGATCAAAGCGAAAAATATGTATAGTGTCAAGAAAATTACTTCAAGAAAATTTGTTCATCTTTTTAAGATGAACAATTTTGCTTCTCAACATTTTTTTCACATCTCTTCTAGTCTTCGTCGGAGATGGCATTTTTTATTTCGTAAAAAGCATTTTCGATGGATAAAACCAGAACCGTCGGTCAAAAATGGCTGGTTAACGAACTTGTTCTTTTTTTATGCCGATTGTCTGGCGGATTGACTGACCGAATGACTGACTGGCTGGCTGATTGACTGACTGTCCGACTGATTTACTGACTGACTGAATGACTGACTGACTGATACCTTCGTAAAAAAAATTCTGTTCGAGGGGGTCTCAAAACGTAGAGATTCAATTAAAACCGACGAAGTCAAATTTTACACAAAACAAATACCTTCTCATTAGGATGAGAATGTAAACATTTACTGAACTCTTTATTTTTATCAACATTTAATTATTTTTTTCGCACAGCCGAACTATCATACTGAAAAAACCAAATCAGACGTGAACTGGTTGCTTCTTTAAATCACTTTCTAGTAATTCTTTATAAATTTTCAGAAATCCGACGACCCAAGTTACTCTTTACCCTAAGAAAGAGTAGGATACAGATGTTAAGAGCGTTGCTTTACAAACTAGAAACAGACAAGCTGACTGATTGATTGATTGACTGACTTCCTGACTGACTGACTGACTGACTGTCTGACTGACTGGCTGATTGACTGACCGACCGACTGACTGACTGGCTGATTGACTGACTGTCTGTCTGACTTTTTGACTGACTCATTGGATGACTGACCGACCGACTGTCTGGCGGGTTGACTGACTGATTGACTGACCGAATGACTGACTGGCTGGCTGGCTGATGGACTGGCTGGCTGATTGACTGACTGTCTGACTGATTGACTGACTGACTGAATGACTGACTGACTGATACCTTCGTAAAAAAAATTCTGTTTGAGGGGTTCTCAAAACGTAGAGATTCAATTAAAACCGACGAAGTCAAATTTTACACGAAACAAATACCTTCTCATTAGGATGAGCATGTAAACATTTACTGAACTCTTTATTTTTATCAACATTTAATTAATTTTTTCGCACAGCCGAACAATCATACTGAAAAAACCAAATCAGACGTGAACTGGTTGCTTCTTTAAATCACTTTCTAGTAATTCTTTATAAATTTTCAGAAATCTGACGACCCAAGTTACTCTTTACCCTAAGAAAGAGTAGGATACTGATGTTAAGAGCGTTGCTTTAAAGTTTTTAAGTACTTGTACCTCCGTGTAACGTCTTCCGAGTACCAGCCGACTTAAGCTCAACGTTCGAAACTTCCTCGTCACGACAAGAGCCAAATCCGACGTAACCAGGTTGTCAGATCCTCTTTTGATTCCCCTCAAACTTTTCCTGAAATATTTCAAATTTAAACCTTCCTCCATATATTTTATATACACGTAGATATTTTATCTGTAACAAGCAACTCAGCATTACAAAGGTTCATAAGTTCCTTAATTGGATACAGTCCTCACAGTCCCTATGGGATAAAATATAAGGACCAAAACCGTACTTTTCGTCACGCTCATAGGGTACACTGTTAAAAATTTCTGTTAGAAACTTCCAATAAATATATCGAAAGTTTATTTCCGAAACGCAAGGTAATGCTACAATACAAAATATTGTAGTTTCGAAATGCTGGTATTGGCATGGTACCTCACATGTATTGGAATTTTACAATACAAGTCCAGTAGCCAGTAACACTTCTGTATCATATTGGCGGCTGGATATCTCGACACCTGTTGAACCGAAAGCTTAGAAAAACAATGTAAATCATTTCTCAGGATATTCATGGAATTCACGGAATAGATAGAATTTTCGAAATTTATGGAATTCAAGGAATTCATGGAATTCAAGGAATTCATGGAATTCTAGGAATTTACGGAATTTAAGGATTTCACGAAATTCGCGGAGTTTACGGAATTTATGGGCTGCGAGGGATTCATGGAATTCAAGGAATTCAAGGCAATCGAGAGATTCACAGAATTCACGCAATTCAAGGAATTCAAGGATTTCACGGAACTTGAGGAATTCAGGGAATTCATGGAATTCATACAATTCAATGAATTCAAGGATTTCATAGAATTAAAGAAAATCACAGAATTGGCGGAATTCATAGAATTAAAGGAATTCATGGAATTCACGGAAATAAACAAAATCTCAGAATTGGCGAAATTCATGGAATTCACAGAATTCATAGAATTCAAGGAATTCATGGAATTCACAGATTTCATGGAATTTAAGGAATTCACGGAATTCAAGAATTTCACGGAATTCAGGAATTCACAGAATTCAAGGAAATCACGGAATTGGCGAAATTCATCGAATTTAAGGAATTCATGCAATTCACGGAATTCATGGAATTCAAGCAATTTATGGAATTAAAAGAACTCAAGGAATTTACGGAATTCATGGAATGCAAGGAATTCACAGATTCCATGGAATTCAAGAAATTCATAGAATTAAAGGGATTCACGGAATTCAAGGAATTCACATAATCCATGGAATTGAAGGAATTCTCGGAATTAAAGGAATTCACGGAAGTGAAGGAATTCGCGGAATTCAAGGAATTCATGGAAATCAAGGAATCCATGGAATTCAAGGAATTTACGGAATTCGAGGAATTCAAGGGATTCACGAAATGCAAGGAATTTACGGAATTCATGGAATGAAAAAAAAATCACGGAATTTAAGGAATTCACGGAGTTCAAGAAATTCGCGGAATTCAAGGAATTCGAGGAATTCACGGAATTCAGGGAATCCAAGGATTTCACGGATTTAAAAAAAATCACGGAATTCAAGGAATGCATGGGACATGAATTCTGAGAAATCCGTAAATTCAGTGAATTTCATGTATTTAGTGAATTCCATGAATTTCGTTAATTCAGTGAATTTCGTGAATTCATTGAATACCATAAATTCCGTCAACTTCTTCAATTCCACATACCCCGTGAATTTCGTGAATTCCTTCTTCATGAATTCCAGTAATTTCGTGAAATTCTTTTTGATGAATTCCGCGAATTCCTTCAATTCCGTGAATTCGATAAAGTCCGTGAATTTCATGAATTCCGTAAATTCCACCATTCACAATTCACAGCACTTGCAATACATGTATTGCAATTTCTTCATTCCAATACCGTGTTTGCAATTTTACCTTACGCTTGTATTGTAGAAGTGTTGGAGAATTCCAAAAATTTTTAACAGTGTACCTTTTTCGCGCTCAAAGGGTGAAAAATTCAGGATAAATGTGTAAGACTTCAGAACAATTCAAGTTAAATTCCAACAAATTTGGATGAATCAGAACAAATTTTAAACGTCACAAAAATTTCATTGATTTCCGTAAAATTGGAATGAATTTAGAGGAATTTAAGATAAACGAGAAGAATTCGTTGAAATTCAGAAAAATTCAAGGTGAATTAAACAAAAATTTGAAGAATTTGGAAACAATTTTAGAACTTTTATGAATTCAGTAACTTTGGAATGAGCTTAGAAAAATTCAAGAGAATTCGAAAGAATTTTATAAAAGGCCTAAAAATTCAAGGTGAGGTTAAAAGCCTTCAGGATCAATTGAATAAAAACATTCTAGAATTAAAAAAAGTCCATTGAATTAAGTATAATTGAGTGAATTTAGAATGATTGAAATAAAGTAAAAAAACTCAAGGAAATCCCAAAAAATTTAAAAGAATTCAGGGTGAATTTCAAAAACTAATTTCAAATCTCTTCAAATCTTTGAAACCCTACTAATTACTAACAAAAAAAAATGACTAATGACTACAGAATTACTCAGAAAAAATACATTTATTTCTGTAAAATTTAAGTGAATTTAGGGGAATTTAAGGGACACGAGAAGAATTCGATAAAATGCATACAAATTCAAGGTGAATTTAAAAAACATCAAATGAATTGACAAAAATTGAAAAATATTGAAAAAAATTTTAAATATGAAAAAATCCATTGAACTGAGTAAAATTGAGTGCATCTAGAAGAATCTAGAAAGATTTAGAAGAATTCAGGGCGAAATCCAAATGAATTGCAATAAATATTGGAAAATCTTTTGAAATCTTTGAAACACTACAGAATTCTCTCACTTCTTGTGAATAACTTATTCGGAATCCATTATTATTATTATTATTATTATTATTATACCATTAAGCCTTTTCCCTTCCGGGGTAGGCGTGACTTGTTCGGTTGGAAAGTAGTGAAATAGGTATATAGGTATGAGGTTGATCGGTATATGGGTATAGGGTGGATGGGTATGTAGGTGTTATGTATAGATGTTTTAGATTGATCTGGAGTTCTCGTGTTATTTATATAAATTACACGTTCACTCCGCAACACTGCTCCGACCCAGGTTGCTGATCAATCTCTCTAGCGATCACCCCAAGTGAGGAGCCTCACAAAATTATTATGTATGGTTCCCCACCTGGGTCCATTAGTATCCAAGGTCTTTGTTTCAGGCATCATTCACTCTATTGTCACTCAGTTTATAAACGATTTGTCGCCACATATTTCTGTCCTGGCATACTACTCTAGCTTCATTCACGTCCATGCATTTTTTCATGCAGGCTCTTGTATTTCTATGGCTTCTTATGTCTCTTCGTATTAGTGTCTCATTCACAGATTCTAACCATTCTTTCGGCGGTCTACCTCTGGGCATTTTGCCATTTACTTTACCTTTATACACTTGCTTGGTCAGTCGTTCATCTTTCATTCTTTCAAGATGTCCGAACCACCTTAGCTGATTTCTTTCCCATATGTCAACTAGTGTCTCGCCTGTACCACATTCTTCGAGGATTGTCTCGTTTCGTACTTTGTCCATCAGTGTTTTCCCGCATATTATGCGCAGAGGTTTCATGCCGATCGCGTTGATTTTACTCCTGTCTTTTTCTTGACAGGTCCATGTCTCGCTACCGTATAGTACAGTCGGTACGAAAATAGAGTTATGTATGGCCATTTTAGCTTTTTTTGATATGTTTTTATTTGTGAGGATGGACCTTGCTCTACCGATAACCTGCTTACCCTTATTTATGCGCCTATCTAATTCCCCATCTATTTTTCCGTCGTTAGTGAATAGACTACCTAGATATACGTACTTGTCAACTTGTTCTACTTTTTCTCATCATTTAGAACTATGTTGCATATTGTTTTCTCACTTTTTCCCTCAAACACCATGACTTTCGTTTTATTCACGTTAATTTTGAGGTCCATGTTCTTCATGCTTGTATTAAGTTTATTCAACATTCTTTGCAAGTCTTCGACTGATTCTGCCATAACAATCTTGTCATCCGCGAAAGCCAACCCACGTACCTTGACGGTTTCGAGATCTACACCTTTTTCGTCGAAGAGGGCAGTTCTAAGACACTTATCCATGAATATGATAAAAAGCCACGAGGACATAACGCATCCTTGATTCACGCCTTGCATAATATCGAACCATTCACTCTTTTTCCCATTTACCCTTACACTCGCTTTACTACCTGTATATATTGTTTTTATTGCTTGTAGGAGCCCTCCATTCACTCCATACTCTTTAAGGACTTCCCAAAGTTTACTTCTATTTACCGTGTCGAATGCTTTTTCTAGATCGATAAATGCACAGAAGACTTTCTTTCCTACTCTCAAACTTTTTTCTGCGACCTGTCTTAGGCTAAATATCTGATCCGTACATGATCTTCCTGGCATAAATCCACTTTGGACTTCCCATATTTTCTCTTCTGTAATTTGCATTACCCTACGGATAAGTATTTTTGAGTACATTTTACTTACGGTACTTAGTAGGCTGATACCTCTGTAATTACTGCAGTTGCTTTTATCTCCTTTTCTTTTGTATATTGGTACGATAATCGCTTTTCTCCAATCGTCTGGGACTTCTCCCGTTTCGATACATAAATTTATTAATTCGCACAACCTGTGAGGTATGTACTCGCCACCGTATTTAAGCATTTCAGCGCTAATATTGTCTATACCCGCAGCCTTGCCGTTTTTCAAGTTCTTAATTATATCTCTGACCTCAGTGACACAGACTTTTTCAATTGGGTTTTCTAATGCATTATCTTCTATGTCGCAGTTTTGTTGTCCGATATTTTCACCTCCCAATAGTTCTTTGAAAGACTCTTTCAAAGCGTCTACTATTCCGTCTATATCATATAGCATTTCGCCTTTGCTGTTTCTCATGCTAGCAAACTCTGTACTTTTACTTTCCTCCAACTGTTTATATAATAGTTTCATAATTCCTTCAAAGTAGTTTATTATTTTATTCTCTTCTTCTGTTCTGATTTTCTCTTTACTCTCTTTGACTAGTCGTTTAAAATATTAAAATCCCTTAAAATGATTAAAACCCTTGGAAATCCTTGAAATTGTTTAAATCTCTTGAAAATGCTTGGAATCTTTCAAAATACCTTCAAATATTTCGAAGTCTTCGAAATCCCTTCAAACTATTGAAATAAATAAAAAATGTCTGAGAATCGTTAAAATTTCTTCAAATATTTTCAATCCTTTGAATCTTTTGAAATCCCTTGAAACTTTTTAAAGCTCTTGAAAATGCATGGGAATCTTTTAAAATGCCCTAAAATATTTCAAATCCTCTGAAATCCTATTAAATCACTGAAATCAATTAACGATTTCTTTATACTATTTTAAAATAATCTAGAATATTTCCAATCCCTTAAAATCTTTTGAAATACCCTGCAAGTTTTTTAAGCTCTAGAAAATGCCAAGGAAATTGAAAAATACCTTAAAATATTTCAAACCCTCTGGTCATTTTATCAACTGATCTGCAGAACCAATTATATAAAAACTTTTTGAAAATCAAAAAAAATCAATTGAATTGTGTAAAATTGAGTGAATTTATAAGAATTTAAATGAATTAAAAAGTTCTAAAGAATTTCAAAGAATTCAGGCTATATTAATAAGAATTCAGAGTGATATCTAAAAAATAATTTTAAATATCTCCAAATCCTTAAACCCCTACATAATAACTCAATTTTCTTGAATAACTTCTTAAAAATACACTAAAATATTATTAAGTCTCTTAAAATTATTTAAATTAAATAAAAAATTCCTTGGAATCTTTTCAGATTCCATAATATATTTCAAATCCTTTGGAATCCTACAAAATTCCTTACTTCTCCTGAAGAAATTTTTCATTCACTAAAATGTTACAAAATCTCTGCGAAATTCTATAACGATATTTCCTGAAATCCTGGAAAATGTTTCATATCGTCCGAAATTCTAGAAAATTCTGTATCCTAAAATATTTTAAACGCTTCGAAATTTCTTCAAATTGATTATATCAATCAATGATTTCTTAGATTCATTTCCAATTCTTTGAAATCCTATTAAACTATTAAGAACAATTAAAAATTACTTTAAATCTTTCAAAATGACCTAAAATAACCTCAAATATTTTAAATCCTTTACAATCTTTCAAAATCCCTTGAAATTCGTTAGAGCTTTTAAGAATTCCGAATAATAAAAAATTCCTCGGAATCTTTTAAAATTCCCTAAAATATTTCAAATTAAAAGCTCATGAAAATGCCTTAGAAGTTTTAACAGTACCCTGAAATCTTAAAAATGCCTGTAAATTTTTTTAATCTATTACACATTTCTCGGAATCTTTAAAAATAATCTGAAATGTATCAAAAGAATTCAAGATAATTCAGTGACTAATGTGATCTTTTCATTTTAAAAAAGTGAATAAAAAATTATTTGAGAAAAAAATTGCTAATAGTGACTGTGTGTCTCCGTAGCTTAGTTGGTTAGAGCATCAGGCCGGAAATCTGAAAGATCTGGAGTTTGAATCCCAGCGGAGATGGAGCGATTTTTTTCACAACTTATAAACTTAATAATCAATATTGAGAAAAATATTGATTTTAAACCACGTAGACAAACAACATTAACATCATATTATTTACTATATTTCGCTGGTCAAAAACCATAACGTTAATTAATAAAATAATTCTCATGCTGGAATGATTAAGAACTAATCTTGCAAGTACATTGAATGACGTCCACATTCAACTTGTAGGAGTTGTGAAAAAAATCTTCTAATCTCTCCGTAGCTTAGTTGGATAGAGCATCAGGCCGGAAATCTGAAAGACCTGGAGTTTGAATCCCAGCGGAGATGGAGCGATTTTTTTCACAACTTATAAAATTAATAATCAATATTGAGAAAAATATTGATTTTAAACCATGTAGATAAAAAACATTAATATTATATTATTTACTATATTTCGCAGGTCAGAAACCATAACTTCAATTAATAAAATCACTCTCATATTGGAATGATTAAAAAATAATCTTGCAAGTACATTGAATGACGTCGACATTCAACTTGTAGGAGTTGTGAAGAAAATCTTCTCGTCTCTCCGTAGCTTAGTTGGTTAGAGCATCAGGCCGGAAATCTGAAAGACCTGGAGTTTGAATCCCAGCGAAGATAGATTTTTTTCACAACTTATAAAATTAATAATCAATATTAAGAAAAATATTGATTTTAAGCCATGTAGATAAACAACATTAACATCATATTATTTACTATATTTCGCAGGTCAAAACCCATAACGTCAATTAATAAAATAATTTGCATGCTGAAATGATTAAGAACTAGTCTTGCAAGCACATTGAATGACGTCGACATTCAACTTTAGGAGTTGTGAAGAAAATCTTCTCGTCTCTCCGTAGCTTAGTTGGTTTAGAGCATCAGGCCGGAAATCTGAAAGACCTGGTGTTTGAATCCCAGCGGAGATAGAGAGATTTTTTTCACAATTTATAAGATCAATAATCAATATTAATAAGAAAAGTATTGATTTTAGACCATGTAGACAAAAAAAAATGAACATCATATTATTTATTTGACAGTTTGGTTTTGAAAAATTGACATACTTCAATTTTAATCGCATCCCAACTAGTAAGACCTTATCCAAAAATTCTTAATTGATTTTGATCTTTTCTTAAAGAATTATAACAGCCGATTTTTTATTTTTTTTTTATTTTATATCTTTCAGTAAGTAATCAGAATAGATTTCAGATGAATCAAAATGAATGTTGTAGCATCTAAAAGAAAACATTAATTCATAAAATATTTAATTTATTCTTCATAAACAAATTCTATAAACTAATATCAAAATTGGTTGTTCTATGATTAAGAATTTTTTTCAGCGAATGATTTAAAATCGACTTCAAAGAGATGAAAAATGAGGTAGTTATTGTTCGATGACATTCATGAACGTTCTAAACGAATTCTATAAACAAATGCATTATTCAGCCACTTATTCACAGAAATACATTCTGCTTTCACTAAAACGACTTTACATTGGTTAAATAGTTATATTTCAACAGAATTTGTCCTCACATATTTGATAATTTTATAATCAAATTATTTAAACAAGTGCACCATTTAGTCATTTATTTATAGAAATACATTCTGCTTTTACTCATACTATTTCAAATTGGCCTAGCAGTGATATTTTGTGAAAAACTCGATCTTTTCAACATATTTATTAACACAGAAAAAACAGAAGATAATATATAATATATAATATATCGGTTAAACTTTCTTTTTTATTCCATGACAAACACATGCATTTTGAAAGACGCGAAGTTGTCTGAACAAAACTTTATCTCTCTAAAAAATTGCCTGCAACCAATTTTATGCTTAGTTTTTTCTGTGAATGTTTCAACGGAATTTTATAAACAAATGCCCGAATTGGTCATTTATTTACAGAAATATATTCAGTTTTCACTCAAATAACTTTAAATTGGGTTGACAGTAGTACGTTGTGGAAAAAATCGATCTTTGCTACACATTGTGATTGTTTGAAACAAATTTTATCAACGTATACCCAGAGGTAGACCGCCGAAAGAATGGTCAGAATCTGTAAATGAGACATTAATCCGAAGAGACATAAGAAGTCATAGGAACAGAAGAGCTAGCATGAAGAAATGCATGGACGTAAAGGAAGCTAGAGTAGTATGCCAGGACAGAAATGTGTGGCGACAAATAGTTTATAAACAGAGTGACAATAGAGTGAATCCCGTGTGGAAATAATTCATGGCGCTAGGCCGTTCCAGTCTAGACCGCCACGAGTCTATACTGCCGCTATCTCGTGTAACTGTGCTGGGGCGGTGCGCAAATGTAACGCTCAAATCGACCAGCCGCTATCTAAGCCGGCTGTACTGACGCGTTCTAGCGAATCTAGCCAAATCTAGCAGACCTGGATGCAACCTAGATTGTAAATTTAATATTGCTTTTTAATGATTATACAATTTCTGACAAAATGTCACTGGGATCTGTATTGAAAATATGAATAAATTCCAGATTTCTGAAAAAAATTGGTATATAGCTCATATGAGATTTTGTGACAGAAATTAATTACCTTAAAAATCTATGAATAATTTTGCTTATTGTCACTTAACAGATTTATTCAAGCATTCCGGCATTCTGATCAATAACTATAACAGTGACGTCTTCCAATTTAATTTTTTTAGATCTCAATGCTCGATACCCGTCCCAATCGACAGCTTTTGTTAAAACTGGTCCCAAGGCGTGATGAAATTCTCTCTCCGTTAGTCGGAGCAAAATTTTCAATGCTTCCATGGTCAATTAGAGGCCTCTCTCTTCCACCTGCATGATGAAAATTATTTGATTACAGAGAAAAGTTCGATTTCAAAAATAGTATAGAACTTCGTAGAATTAATCTACGAAGGTTCCTGAATAGAATTTAATTCAAAATGCATAATATAATATAACAAGTGTAACATTATTAGTCAGGAAAAATAAGTGGTTGATTGTCTTAGAAATACTGTATTTACTGAAATGCCAAAATATTTCGTTGGCCAGCAAGTATGGAAATAAATAATTAATTAAAACTAAAATGCTGCACGTTTAATAGGGCGGAGTGAAAATGCTAAAATTATATCAATTCATTCGGTCCAGTGTAAACAACTTTTGGGTTGACGTCCGAAAAAAGTTATAAACAAATTGGAAATCGTTTAATATTTTCTGTTCGGGTTTTGGATTTAAAAATTGAAAAAGAATGTATATATTTTTTTAAATGACGGCGAAATACTTCCCATAAAAAAATAACACTACCATGTTTCTTTGGATTAAGCTGAAGAAATTTCAGATTCCAGATTAACAACTTTTTCAAAAAAAAGTGCACTTAACTCAATCAAATAACGTGCCTTTGATAATTTTAGAAAACATTGATCATTCAAAAGAAACTTTTTGGCAATCACATTTATCGGATGCCAACCCACAAGATATTTTTTTTACTGGACCGGAACGATTCGATTGATTTTAGCATTTTCACTCAGCTCTAACCTCTAATGTTTAATTTAAAGGTAAGATGATGAGACATATCAGACAAATTCTTGTCAACAGTTTAAAATGTTTTGGATACAGTTATAACGAAAAACTGGTACTTTGAATGAAATATCTGACCAAAAAGTGTTCTAACCATATAAATCCTGGTTATTACCGTCATCTAATGAAAAGTTTTCAGTGGATGAGCTGGATTCTCTGGAACTGAGACGATTTGCAGCCTTAGAAAGGTCTCTAAATTTTCTCACGCGGTGTCTTCCTTGGATTAGTTTTCTTTTTCTCCCGTCAATTAAATTTTAACTGCCAACAATCAAAAGAATATTTGACTCTTAAGCACTAATAGAACAATTTTTAGTTATGTAATATTTTATTATATTTCGCACTTATAATATGAATATTGCGGTTACAGTGTTACAATAAATCTTTAAAGTTTTCAAAGAATTTGTATGATAAATTAGAGTAAATAATTATAAATTATAAACAAGAACGACTTTTTACAGAAAATATATCAGTGTATCAGTTTATTATATACTAATAATGAAATCCTTGATATTTTGCAAGAATGATACTTAAGGTTAGGAAATACAAGATTGCAATGTACGTGAGAGCTATATGTATATATAGATATATGTAATAAGAACGAGAAAGTTACTTACTCAAATTCAACTTTGACTATTATTCAATATTTCGCCAATACGCAATGTAGTGTCGGACCAATTCTGCAGTGTCAGCAAAAGCAGCAAGTAACTATAAGCTCATGCATGGCTAAAAATGAAATAAATTCCTAAATATTAGTTTTATTTTCCTTCTATATTTAAATTAATTAGCAAGTTATAATTTAACAGTTAATAACAAAATTTTTATATTCATTTCATTTCTCAGGGACTATAGTATAAATTTTTAGGCTAGGAAATAATTCTACCAATTTCGAGGATTGTACCAACTATAAGCTGTATAATCTTACACATATATGAATAAATCAGTTTGATTCATGATTAATAATGATTTAAAACAATATTTATAAATGAAATACTTACCTAATGATGAATTAAATTACAAATTCTGCAATGACAACACAGTACAGCACTGACAACATGGGCAATTTAATTATTTCTATTTCTATCGATTTGTGCACTGTAGCAACGTTCGCAAGACTGGTGACACTTCAAGTTGCTCGTTGATGCCTGCTTTTTCTAAGTCCAAATAGTACTACTTTCTAGAGTCAAGCTAGATTTTAGACAGAATTTCTATATTGATACGATTTTGAATTCTAGCTAGCGACATTAGTGGGTCTGGACAGAACTGCGTGATGGAATTTGCTATCTAGTAAGTATAGATAGCGCCAAAAGACCGCCGAGCTAGTCTGGCGTAAATAGACAGCCACGAATAATCCAGTACTGGCGCTAGGATAATTCCAGTCAGCCAGAAATTATTTCCACACGGGATGATGCCTGAAACAAAGACCTTGGATACTAATGGGCCCAAGTGGGGAACCATACATAACAATTTTGTGAGGCTCCTCACTTGGGGTGATCGCTAGAGAGATTGATCAGCAACCTGGGTCGGAGCAGTGTTACGGAGTGAACGTGTTATTTGAATAAATAACACGAAAACTCCAGATCAATCTAACATATCTATACCATAACACATATACCTATATACCTATCTACCTTATACCATATAACAACCTACTTTACACCAAATACCTATCCCACTACTTTCCAACCGAGCAAGTCACGCCTACCCCGAAAGGGAAATGGCTTAATGGTATAATAATAATAATAATAATACACTGTTCGACTATGAATCAATTCAA